>PVIH01008344.1:75216-91867 GCA_004025045.1 Sigmodon hispidus | reverse complement strand
GAACAGCTCTCAAGCAAGAATTACAGTCACAATATCCAGTCTATTTGTATTCCAAAATTAAAGAGAATATTCCATTATCTACCTTATCATTGTGAGTCTAAAGTTTCATATCTAATATACCTTTTAAACTAAAAAGAACTATACCTACAATTATTAAACCTTCAACCACATCAAAGACCACAGAAGGATATAATATTATTCAAATAAACAGGAAGTGCAAGCAACTTCCAAAGTCTAGAAAATGACATGACAGAGATGACATTTATCTGCCTGGACAGTCACCCAAAGTTCCTTTGTAACATTGGGGCATCCATCTTCAGCCATTAGGCCCAAAGTCTCTGGCAAACCTTTCAGTGATGCAGGAAATCTGACACAGTCCATCAGTTGCTTCTCTTTGTGTCCTGAAGAATGTCTGGCTATGTTTTCTGCAAAGCAGGAACCTGAAGGACCATCTTAGCTTGTTCTGCCAACATTCAGAGGTCACTTTCCTATGGAACCTGCATGTCCAGTTTATACAGCATACTACCAAGCAGTCAATACCAGAACAGTTTCTTGTCCGGTGGCTAACTGTTGCCACAAAGTAAATTCCACATGAAGTTTCTTCAGTGCCCATCCTTTCTCTGAAATACATTGATGCTGCCAGGAACAGAACTGTCTCACTGTCCAGAAATGTCTAAGTTCTTAAAATATCTTAAATGCCATATTCTGCATGTCTTTGAAGTGTTTGAAGACTACCTATGTAATTGAAATATATCTTTGCATACCTACAAAAACCTAACTAACATAACTATAAGTTTGCTTATCATAGATGACTATAAATCTGCACTTCTCAATTACACATTACAATTTTAAATGAGTTACATCAGCATCATACCTTAATCAAGAGCAGAAAAATACACACAGCATAACAAAATTGACCTTAAGTTTGTATCAATAAACCAAAATCCACTTATCTTTTCTAATCATTCCTATATCATATCCTCCTCCCCCATTTTTTTTAAGAAATTGACTATGAGCATTAACCATTTATAATGAAAACAAGCATTAATAAGTAATATTTTTGGGAAATTGGACGAAGCTCTTTCTTTTACTACTTCCTGCTGTCAAAGGACGATGACAATCTCATGTGGTTTTGAAGCTGGATCATCTTAACTGGCTTCTTGGAAGCTGAGAATGTTCATTCAGGTGGCCTTAGTAGATGGAACCACATTTGCCTAGAACCAATCCACAGGTTTTGATCTTCTGTGGAGACAAAAGCAGAAACTCTTTTCCCAAGCAACATATTCTTTTTTTTAAAAAAAACTTTATTTATTTATTTATTTGCCTTTGTTTTTACCAGGAACTGGTACTACAGACAGTTGTTAGCTGCCATGTGGGTGCTGGGAATCGAACCCGGGTCCTCTGGAAGAGCAGGCGGTGCTCTTAACCACTGAGCCATCTCTCCAGCCCGCAACATATTCTTATAAACAGATTTCAAAGTCAAAATATCTTTAAAGTATATGTATTTAGCAGCCCCAGCAATCAACCATGTTTCTGCAGTCAGTTCATTTAAAGTCAAAAAATCAAAAGAAAACAAAACAGACATAATCCAGACTCTCTGTTTATTTGCCATCTTTACATGACTTTTTAAAAAAATCTTTATTTCTATTTCTCTTAAAGGTTTTTTTTCACCCTTTTTTCTTTTTTCTTTCTCTCTCTCTGAAGCCTATGCGTATTTTACATACATTGTACCCTGTTTAGAGGTTTTGAGAGTCTAAATCTGTTTTATTGAGAATCCTTACTCATTTTCTAACCCAAAGAGCTTTAAAATGTCTGTATGACTTTAATTGCTGACTCTGCCCCTCTTGGCAGCTTTTCAATATGGCTGAGGAGCCTGCTGCTGGTCTGCCGCTGTCGGCAAAGAGTGGGCTCAGGGAATGCTGCTATGAGAAAAACCTTTTTAAACTGTTTCCTTTCTGTTAGTATAAACAGAAACCTTAAATCAATCACACTTGTGCCAATCCTGTCATAAAACATATGAGTTTAAGCTGTGTGCCACGGACGCTCCATTTTTAAATTCCTGCCTGAACACCACACTGTCTCTGTACCATAAATCAATTCAAATACGCAATTCAAAAAACCGTTTTAAACTTTCTCAGGCTTTATGCGGGTGTTCGTGCCCCACGATGGGAAGCCATCTTTTGTAGTATGTTTTTCCCGGCCTGTTTGGATCCAGAGATTTGTGACCTGGCACACGTGTGGCTCCAGTTTGGAACCTGGTTCGCGCACCCTGCGACTTTTGTCCCCCAAAAGAAATGAATCACGTGCTTATATACTTTAACACTGTTTGGCCCATATCTTATGCACATTACTAGCTAGCTCTTAAATCAACCCATTTCCGTGAATCTACCCACCACGTGGCTTGCAGCCCGTGGCTCACCTGAATTCCTACATGCTTCTTCTTCGGGGGACGGATGGCGACTAGTAAACTCCACCCCTTCTTCCTACCTGGCTGCCTCTGATTCTCCACCCAGTTCTACAGTGCCCTGCATGGGTCCAAGCAATTATTTATTTACATCGTACAGAGAACATTCCACCACACGTATGTATGTGTGTGTGTATGTGTGTGTGTATGTGTGTGTGCAAAGAGAATTATTTACAATGGTAGTCTAATAATGACTACTCCACACTAGGAAAGTAAAGGATATTTAGTTTTTCAGTCTACAAGACTGTATGTTTTAGCAGGCAAAATCTGGTACTGGAACTCAAGAGAAATGGTAAAGAGCTGATTGTCTTCATTGTAGGCTGAAATTCACAAGAAGGAATTCTCATACTAACAGAGACTTTGCCCTACAATAAGATGATCATGACAGGGAGAGTGAAGATAAGCAAATAAAAAACAAAGGCTTTATTCGCTCATGTCTTTTCTTCACAGAGTTAAATATGTTTAAATTAATATTGAAAATTAATTTTTTCAGCAAGATAATTCTTTTTCTTAAAAATACAGCAAAGTTCCTGTATCTGTAAAATTATTAACTCCAAGAAATATTATGGGAAATTCCATAAGAATATTTAAAGTCTGTCTTTCTACCTCATATGATAAAATCAAGAAAATTCATCATAGGTATGCTCAGTTATATAGGTTGTGAATTACTTCATATTTAGACAATTTTAGAAAAAAGATTAGATGTTACACCAGATGCTCTGGAGGCATAAAATATAGAGGATTTATCAGAATGTTTTATGTAATTCACAAGTAGTTAAATAATTGCCAACAAGATTTAGAATAGTTAAAGAATTCCGTAGATACACTATGGAATGAACTAATGATCTCAATAAAACACAGAATTGCTTAAGTCACTGACTTTGGGCTCACATTGTAGTCTAAAGACCTGAAGTTTGCTGACAGTAGAGTTTGACAGTAGTGATAGGTACATTAACGTAAGAGAAACAGAGAGAGGACTGCAAGTACTTTCTCTCTTTGGTCCTCCCATTAGAAGAATATGACTCTTATCTGGTGAATTGTGTTGCAAGAATCTTTCTTGACAAGCATTCTGATGACAGTGACAGTGAGAAAGAGCAAGTGTAATTGGGGTTTCTAAGCCAGGATAGTTCTTGACAGGAGTGCATCCCAGTTCCAAGTGCATTTTCTGTTTAAATGCTAAAACTGCAAGGTGGGGTGAACAGGCAAGTAAAAGTATGTAGAAATCTACACTGTAGCCAGCCATTTGTTATCTGATATGCTTTGTGGTCAATGTTAAGGGCAACAGCCAGACCTTTAAGCTATTTTTCCATGTCATTTATTATAGAAGGCAATATTTAGTGAATCCATACTTAGTAATGAGCGGTACAATAGTGTTTTAAGTGAATTACCAAATACATTAAAAATTTTGTGTCTAATAATTGATAATTTTCTAGAATTTTCTTTCTAATATTCACCTTCATATCACATGACAAACCTATCTTGAAAAGTGACTATAATTTTCAGAAAAAATGATTAAGTTTTTTGCTCAGTAGATACCTTCTTATTTAGAACTTGATCAATGATTACTACAATGACACCAGTGGTCATGGACCATATCAGAACAATTCTTACCAAAACTCATAGGAGTACACAAGTCTGTTATACTATGTCACAAATGTCTCCTGTGCAGCAGGTATAAATACACTTTTAGGCCAGTACATTAGAAGGGAATGCTGCTGTTACTAGTCTAATGCAGCCTTTTTCTTTTTCTACATATTGAACATTTTTCGTGATCTGAACAAGTGGCTCAGCTACATATATCCCTTTAGTGTTGTTAGTCATTCACAATCCGGTAAAAGCAACATGGCCAGTACACAGGCATATTCAGCAGTCCTGACATAGAAGTAAGTCTGTTAGAAATTTAATAACACCTGCATTTTGAGAAGAAAAGAATCAGTATCAGTTTATCCACATTATTGCTCTACGCTTTTTCAAGTTTAAAGCATATTACAACCTCAATTCATTTTCCCTTGGTTGAGCTTCCTTCCAGGATTCTTTTTGTGGGGAAGTACACATTTGAGAAAAAGTCCACAATTATTTTTTTGCTTTATGGTCTCTTCTTCACAGTCTGTCATTAGCTGGCATCATCTTAAAAAGGAAACACATTCTGCTGTGCTGCTATAGCCAGTTCAGTTACAGAATAATAAGTTCTGAGGAATGATAACTGCCTGGTCTATCCCCAAGAAGCACTTCCTGAAATAGATGAGATACAGATACTCTGGGGGATTAGTTGTCCTTAAACATTTTCCTCTCCACACAAAATCATTTATCAGGATTAGGGAAGTTAATTAAGGAATGACTTGGATATTCATCAGCTGAATTTGAAAGACCATCAAAATCCAGAGTAGATGCTGAGCTGTCTTTCTTATTCTTAAAATATTATGAGGAAATCAATTTTGAGTGGGTAGTCTGTGATTGCTCTCAAGGTCTCTTCCTGGCTTAGGTCCAGCCATTGTGGAGAATAGAGGTATATTCATATTCTAGGTCCTAAAGGCTAAGACATTTCATGAGTCCTTTTAAACAAATGCAGATGGATAGCTAAGTATGCTCTCAAAAGAAGAATAACCATAATTGTAGGGTATGAAACCCACTGCATCCCCCTAGAGGAACACCTGACTCAGTCTTGCTGTTAGGGGGAGAAAACTGGATTTGCCAGAAGTGGAGGCTGAACTAAGCAACATTGGGGCCACCTGCCATGGTGGGAATGGGAAGATGTGGAGAAGAGAGAATGACCTGATGTGGTGGGAGGGAGAAGGGACCATGAATATGGATATACAAGGATAGAAAATGTGACTACTTTATTCATAATAATAAAAAATAAAAAATATACACAAACAAACAAACACAAAAAAAGAAACCCACTGCAAATAGTACAAACAGAAATCTGGACAAGAAATTTCTGTTTCTATTCAATATTTAAATAGAACTTTAATGTCTTTGTATTTTCCATCCTGGCCTGAAAATTGGATTGTAACATGTATTTCAGTTCCAAGTTAGTTCTCTTCGTGGTAGAAAAGCTAGCTTTCTACCTGGTTTGAAAGTTGTACAGGATAACCAGCATGGCTCAGTAATGCATATGTTTGGAAAATCTACTTATAGATGGCACATTTTTTTTTTTTTGTTTGTTTTAGCTTGGAACTCAGTGTCCCTGCTTGGGACAGTTCTGAGAACACTACAAACAGTGTTGTCAATCATGGCACTACCATATATTTTAATAGCAGTTCTTGTAGGAGATTGTTCCCAGATAAATTGCTTCTTGAGTTTATGAGTCTAGGCTGAGAGGTGTCATCTCTGGAATTATTATCTTTCTATTCATGGTAATTAGACAGGTCTCCTGATTTTTATAACTCCTTCATCAGTAGTTCTTTTTTTCTTCCCTGGTTTATATAAGCAGGCCCTGGAAATACTTGCAGTATAAAATGTAAATCTGGGGAGGTAACGGCTGAAGACTATGGGGCTATCTCTTCACAGAGGACAGTCTGTAAGGCTCATTTCCATGTAGGTTTTTCCATTTCACTTAAGGCTGTTTGTATAATCATGGCAGTACACCAGCACCACAGCTGGGAACATGGATGTCTTCTAGTAGCTGATAAATTTAGTTGCTTATAATTTTTTTATTGGATAATGAGGTAATCAATTCCTGTTCTTGACATATTTCTGCTTATGATTCTTATCCTCTGTATAGTTATTGTTAACTCTTCTGCATTTTAAATTCTTTTTACTGTTTTTTTTTTTTTGATAAATACAAAATAAAGAAAAAAAAAAACAGTGGTTCTATTTCTGAGTTGGTAAGTGGCTTGTCCTTTAAGCAATAAAAAAAAATAATCTTTTTTATTTGTTCACCATCATTGTGAATGGAATGTTCTTTTCCTTTTAGATAAAAAGCCAGATAATATAGCTGACATACTCAATGGGGTAATGACTTGACAATTGAATCTGGACACATTGAAATTGTACTGTTACTGGAATGTAGTCACTGGAGGCTGGCAGACCTTGTCAGTCAACCAAGGTGGGTAAGCACTGCATCAGTGTGGATGAGATTGGAGAATACTGAAGAGATGGGATCAAGTAGTCTTATGATTGCTTAGGCACTCTTAAAATTGGCAACTGGAGCATCTGTGGATGAAGTGTGAATGCCACTAACATGGTAGATTCAGGTTATAGCTAGTAGAGAAGAAGCATTGTAATCAAAATTTTACCCACTTTGGATATTAATGGAGAGATGTCTTCAGGCTTAACAGTCTTTGTAGACTGGAAAATTATCCTTACCAGTTATTAGAAATCTTTGAATCTTCCATATTTCTCTAAGGACCCTCTTGTTTATACTTTCATTAGTAACTGAAACAAACACATTGATTTACTAAGTTGGTCTTTGATATAATTGATATATGACCTTTCTTTAGTTATCTATCAGAACTGAAGAAATGTTTTTTCTTCACTTTTCCCAGAAAAAAGTTAACACAACACTTACCATTTATATTTAATGTTGCTATATTGCTGAGGAAAGCCTCTCTCAAAACAACTTCACAGGAAAATGAGAGGTCTATATCTTATATAATTTTAAATCATTAAGTGAAGTGGGCAGTCAATATTTATCCTTACATTTAAATGTTTTAGATTCTTATTCAGTCTTTTTTGTTTAAGGAGGCAAATATATGTTTTTTAATTATTACCATTGTAATTGATAAAGGATTTACAATAAAATGTGTAAATGTTATGTGCATAGCTATGTATTAACTATAAAATATGAATATGGCTTTCTTAATCTTTTCTTTCATATACATTATCACTTTTAACATCTCCTCCCCGAAAAGTGGGCAACCTATACAAGTTACTATAAACACCTTTGGTCCATATGGAATGTATTTAGTCAACAAAGAACATTGTCAGAAAATCTGCATATTCATTATGAAAATAGAAGTGTTTGTTATTTCCTCTATTCTTTACCTAATTCTTTATCATGATGACAGATTCAAACAAATCCATAATGGAAATCCCTGAAAACAGATGTGTTCAACTTAAGCTGCCCTGTTGTTGGTGGTAAAGACTGTAAAGGCCAGTGTTCTGCATTTAGATAATTTGCAGCATCAACCTATGATGAATCTAAGAACCTCTTTAGAGAAGGATGCCTTCTCCTGAATAGTGCACAGAAGGTATGTATGACTAACTGTCACTGTGAAACTTTTTCCCCTATTTGGAATATAGCAAATTGAGGCCTTCTTTAATGTCAGTTTTGAAAAAGGAGAATGACCAAGGTCAACACTTGTAAATCAAAAAACCAAACAAGAATACAGTCTTACTCAAAATACAATGAGAAATTCAATAATAAAAAGTTAAAATTGTGCTTGACCATTTCAGAAGCAAAGCATTATATATCAATCTTTCCAAATATATTCTCAGATAATTACAAATTGACAGTTTTTGCTTAAAGACAAGGAAATAAAAATATTTTTTTTTTTTTTACCTGATATGACTGAGGGATGGCAATAATGATGGACACACTCAGGAAGAAGAGTCAAACATAGATACACTGTTAAATACAAATTTAATAAAAGTCATATATACTGTGAAGAATTTTAGTGAATGTATTTACATTAACATCTGTATTTATATTTTTAAAAAAATTGATTAAAATCTAATCACTACACTCCATCTTATCATTTTCTCCATCTAGCACTGCTCATTCCCCTTTCTCCAGACTCTCTTCTCTCTCAGATTAATGACCTATCCAGGGTTTCCTTATATACATTATAAAGCTTTTATCCCCTTTCTTTTTTTATTATGAATAAAGTCCCATTTTCTATCCATGTATATCCTTATTAAAGGTCCCTTCACCCTCCCACATCCTTCAATGACTCTCTCTTTTCCACACCTCCCCATCTACTCCCCAGCAATGACAGGAGGTCCCAAGGTCCCAATATTGCTTAGTTCAGCCTCCACTCCTGGCAGATCCAGTTTCCTCACCCCATCATCAAGACTGAGTTAGGTGTTCCTCTAGTGGGAATGGGATCCAAGGTGTAAGTCCAAGGTGTTTCAAATCCCAAGCTGTTCAGTGGTTGTGGTTTCCTGTTTGCACATGCTTTGCCTTTTGCTTTTCTATTTATAATCTACTAATGAGTGAGTACAACCCCTACTTATCTTTCTGGGTTTGAGATATCTTGCTCAAAAGGATATTCTCCAAATCTATCCATTTGCCTGCAATTTTAGGATATCATTTTTTCATACTGCTCTGTAGACTCCATTGTGTAGATATACCAGATTGTTTATCCATTCTTCAGTTGAGGGGAATCTAGGTTGTTTCCAGATTCTTGCTATTAAAAATAACACTGTTATGAACATAGTTGAGCTGATGCCCTTGGAGTGTGAATGTGCATCTTTAGGGTATACACCTAGAAGTAGTATTACTGGATCCTTGGGGGGATTGATTTTCAGTTTTCTGAGAAGCTGCCATACTGGATTTCAGAGTGGCTGAACAAGCTTATACTCTCACCAACAATGGAGGAGTATTCCCCTTGCTCCCCAACCTCTCCAACATAGGCTGTCATCTGTGTCTTTTATCTTAGCCAATCTGACAGGTGTCATGTGGTATCTCAAAGTTGTTTTGATTTGCATTTCTCTGATGACTAAAGATGCTGAGTACTTTTTCAAGTGCATTGTAATTCTTCTGCTGAGAATTCCTTTTTTAGTTCTGAACCCCATTTTTTGACTGGGTTATTCCTGGTTTTTGGCTCAAGATTCTTGAATTCTTTATATATTTTAGAGATCAGTACTCTATCACTTGTAGGGTTGGTGAAAATCTTTCCCCATTTTGTAGGCTGACATTTTGTCCTATTGACAGTGTCCTTGGCTTTACAGAAGCTTCTTAGTTTCAGGAGTTCCCACTTTTTGATTGTTGTTCTTAGTGTCTCTGCCACTGGTGTTATATTTAGTAAGTAGTTGCCTGTGCCAATTACTTTTATTTCCCACTTTCTTTTTTATTAAATTCAGAGTGTTTGGGTTTATATTGAGGTTAGATCCACTTGTATTTAAGTTTTGTGCAGGGTGACAGGCTTGGATCTATTTGCATTTTTCTACACACTACCAACTACTATACCCACACCATTTGTTAAAATTACTATCTATTTTCCACTGAATATTTTGGGTTTCTTCGTTGAAGATTAGTTGTTCATATTTTTTTTGGGTTAATGCCTGGATCCTCAATTCTATTCCATTAATTGACAAGTCTGTTTTATGCTAGGACCAGACTATTTTTTATTACTGTAGCTCTATATTATAACTTGAAATCGGTGATGCTGATGCCTCCTGAGGTTCTTTTGTTGAGCAAAGTTGTTTTGGCGATCCTGGTTTTCCTGTTATTCCAAATGAAGTTGAGTATTATTCATTGAGGGTCTGTAAATTATTGTGTTGAGATTAAGATGGGAAGTGCATTGCTTTTGGTAGAACTGAATTTTTACTATGTTGATACTACCTATCCAGGAACATGGGAGAGCTTTCCATTTTCTGATATCCTCTTTCATTTCTTTCTTCAGGGATTTGAAGTATTTATCAAATAGATCTGTTGCTTCCTTTGTTATAGTTACTCCAAGGTATTTAATGCTATTTGCAGCTATTATAAAGGTTGACATTTCCCTGTTTCTTGTCTAGCCCTCTTTTCTTTAGTGTATAGGAGGGCTACTGATTTCTTTAAGTTAATTGTGTATCCTGCTTTACTGCTGATGTTGTTTATCAGCTGTAGAAGTTTTCTGGTAGAATTTATGGATCACTTACGTATACAATCATATCATCTGCAAATAGAAATAGTTTCACTTCTTTTTCAGTTTGTATCCCCCTTATCTCCTTTTTTTCTTTTATTGCTTTAGCTAAAACTTTGATAACTGTATTGAATAGATAAATGGAGAAGGGACATCCTTGTCTAGTTCCTGGTTTTTTTGAGATTGCTTTGAGTTTTTCTCCATTAACTTTGATGTTGCCTATTGGCTTCTTGTAAATTGTCATTATTATATTAAGAAATTTGCCCGTGTATTCCTGGTCCCTCTAGAGCTTTTATCATAATGAAGTGTGAGATTTTGTCAAAGACTTTTTCAGCAAGTGTTTTTTTTTTCCTTTTGTTTGTTAATATGATGGATGACTTTACTCTTTTTTGTATGTTTTATCATCCCTGTATTTCTAGTGAAAAACATTCTGTGCTAAGTGGAAACAATAGAAAATAAATGTGAATGCTGTACACGTGTATTTCACAAACAAAAAAATTTATTGAACCAATATATGTAATAATTTGTAACAAATTATCTGTTTAATTAAATATCATATTAAAATTTTGTTATTGTAAAAATTTGTATTACCAAAGAAATAGACTATTTGTATTTCTCATTTAAGAATTATCATGATATTACTCAACCAAATAATTAACTGATTAATGTTTTATACTTAAAGGTCAGTTCTGAAAACATATTCTTACAAACAAAACTAAACAAATTCAGTAAGTATTATTGGTATATGTATTTATGTAACAAAAAAGTGGGGCATCTTTATGCTTAATAAAGGTGAGCCATGCAAATGTATAACAACTCATATGTTTTCTAATGACCACATAACACATTTCATACAGTTATTTCATTTAGATCATAGGCATTCACAAATCATACATACACATACACACATATACAAATAACAATATATGAACCATATAGGTTATATTAATATATTTTTATCTATATATGCATGTAAGAATAATAATTGTAAAAAGATAAAATTGGCTTGGCCTAATCAGTATAGTTACATTAGATGTAGACTATACCTAAAGATGATTTACTAAAGTATGATTTAGGTTTTTATTATGTATTTAACCTTTTGCCAAATCCCAAATATTTTAAAATAGATATTTATTTTCCTCCCCCTCAAACAAGTTGTAG
Organism: Sigmodon hispidus; assembly: GCA_004025045.1. NCBI lineage: Eukaryota > Metazoa > Chordata > Mammalia > Rodentia > Cricetidae > Sigmodon > Sigmodon hispidus. Next base: position 80,452 of record PVIH01008344.1, on the reverse strand, counting down.
ACTATGGTCAAATGCCTTTGATAGTCATTATTTACCCATCTAACATATCTCACATAGCATCATTGTGATTGGATAAACCTATTCAAATAATACATTTAAAGAAAATCTTATACAACTACCTTCTACTAATCTAAATGCTAAAATTGCCACCAAATTTTATTTAAGACCTATATAGTAGAGATTTCCTTGGTTTAACATAACCAAAATATTTGATGTTTCCACCAATATTTTTCTTATCTTTTATTTTAATCATTTAATGTTTTTTCTTTAGAGTAGATAAGGACCTAGTTTCCCCTGCCTTTTCTACTCCAGTTTCCTCCCAATGACACTTTCTACACCCTCCCCATAAGTTCTTTCTCTGTTTTCAATTTGTGTTAATTGGCACACTTCATTTGTGCTTTTCTTAGTATATAACCTAAAAGAAAACTAATTAAATATGCCATGTGGAGGAACCTGAACATTTTTTCAGTGTCAAAGCAACTCACATTTATTTGCAGAACAACTTATCTCTAATCATTTTATCAGAAAGCAGTATTTTTGCATCTATTTGAATCTACCATTTTTGATAATAATCTCCCCATGATGAAACTCTCTGTCTGTCTCTCTCTGTCTCTCTCTCTCTCTCTCTCTCTCTCTCTGTCTCTCTCTGTCTCTCTCTCTCTGTTTCTCTCTCTCTCACACAAACACACACACACACACTCTCTGTCTCTCTCTCTCTCTGTCTCTCTCTCTCTCTCTGTCTCTCTCTCTCACTTTTTGTTGTATGATGTTTCTGTTCTGGACTTTTCAGGCATGGATCAGAGGTTTGAACAGCAGTATGGTTGTCTGGCAGAAACACTTGCAGTCATACAGAGACACACAGATGCTAATGCTAATTTTCTGTGGCTTGACTAAGGGCCCAGGCATATAACTTGCAAACCCCTTCACCAGAACTCAACTCATCTTGTTCAGCCATGTGGCTCAGTATCTTTTCTCAGAGTAGTATTTCAACTTTTTTCCTCTGCATGTTCTGGAAGTTCTAGCAATTCTGTTGGATCTGTGTTTGGTGTCAGTCTCTGCTCTGAGATGGCTGAAATTTTCTTAGCCTTATAGCCACACTACCACTTCCTGTATGCCTTTGACCAATTAGCTATTATAAAACCCACAGGTGGGAAAATATTTACATTACCAGCATAATCCTGCAATATCTTCCTCTCTCTCTCTCTCTCTCTCTCTCTCTCTCTCTCTCTCTCTCTCTTTCTCTCCCTCTCTCCCTCCCTCCCTCCCTCTGCTCTTCTCTTTTTTAAATTTAGCAAGAAATGGAGAGACATGTTTAGGATGACTAGATATGCTGAAAAGAATTGTTCTTCAGGATAAGTATAGGTTTTCAGTGATTTTAGAAACTATATAAACTTCTTTGTATGGCATAGCAGAAAACAGATGGCAAATTTTCAAGAACATTTTTATTCTCATCATAAGAGACATGAAAATAATCAGGTTTGAAGATAAGAATAACAGCTAACCTCAAAAACCTGAATACCTTTTTGAAGCACTGGCCCACTAAGAAGAAATGGAACACATTCACTGAGTTTAAGTGTTATTAAAGTCAAAACAAACTTTTCCATCATGAATTATAGAATTAAAGTATACATCAGCCTATGAAATGACAGCTTTATGAGTTTGCTCCATTGAGTAAGAGTGCTTACTCTTCATCATCTTATATAGAGAGATTCCAGCCTCCTGTAGTTCAGAAAGATCAGGAACAAGATGGAGAGACACTGAAGAAAACACTATAAATTTTTATTCTGATGGATTAAAGCAACACTTCTTAAAAAATTCTTTCTGGTGGTTGCTTTACTCTATTTTCTTTCTATTCTGTTCCCTTACCTTGATGTTTCCCTTCATATTTACTGATGACTCCCTTCTTTTTTTTCTTTTTAATTTTATTAATTACTTTTTTGTTATGAATAAAGTCATATTTTTTATCCACGTACATCCTTGTTCAGGCTCCCTTCCTCCTCCCAAACTTTCCAGTCACTCTCTCTTCTCCACATTACTTTATCTTCTCCCCAGAAAGGGTAGGAGGTTCCAAGATCCCAATATGGCTTAGTTCAGCATCCACTCCTGGCAGATCCACTTTCCTCACCTCAACGTCAAGACTGGGTAAGCTTTTCCTCTAGAGGGAGTGGGATCCAAGGTGCTGGTCCATGGTATTTCAGATCCAAAGCTGTTCAGTATTTGTGGTTTCCTGCTTGGACATGCTTTGCTTTTTACATTTTTGTTTAGAGTCTGCTAATGAGTGAGTTCATCCCCTGCTTATCTTTCTGAGTTTGTGAGACCTCACTCAGGAGGATATTCCCCAAATATATCCATTTGCCTACAAATTTTCCGTTGTCATTTTTTCTTACTGCTGAGTAGTACCCAATTGTATGGATGTACCAGAGTTTGTTAATCCATTCATCAGTTGAGGGGCATCAAGGTTGTTCCCAAATTCTTTCTATTACGAATAATGCTGCTATGAACATAGTTGAACCTTTGGAGTATGAATGTGTATCTTTAGGGTGTATGCCTAGAAGTTGTATTGCTCTATCATTGGGGAGATTGATTTCCAGTTTTCAGAGAAACCACAAAACTGCATTCCAGAGTGGCTGAATAAGCTTACAGTCCCACAAACAATCTAGAAGTGTTCCCCTTGCTCTGCTACCTCTCCAGCATAGTCTGTATCTGTGTCTTTTATCTTAGCCAATCTTATTTGTGTAAGGTGGTATCTCAAAGTTGTTTTGATTTTCATTTCTCTGATGACTAAAGATGTTGAGCACTTTTAAAATTACATTTGAGATATTTGTAATTCTTCTGCTGTTACTCCCTTTGTAGTTCTTAACCTCATTTTTTGATTGGGTTATCCAAGGTTTGGGGCTCTAGATTCTTGAGTTATTTTTATTTTTTAGAGATCAATCTTCTATCACTTGTAGGGTTGGTGAAAATCTTTTCCTATTCTGTAGGCTGTTGTTTTGTCCTATTGACAGTATCCTTGGCTTTACACAAACTTCTCAGTTTCAGGAGGTCCCACTTATTGATTGTTTTTCTTAGTGTCTGTACCACTGGTGTTATATTTAAAAAGGGGTCACATGTGCCTATTCTTTGGAGGGTATTTCCCAATTTCTTTTTTTTTTTTATCAAGTTCAGTGTGGCTGGGTTTATGATGAGGTCTTTGATTCACTTGGATTTGAATTTTGTTCAGAGTGACAGGTTTGGATCTATTTGCATTTTTGTACACAGTACCACCCTGCTATTGCAACACCATTTGTTAAAGATACTATTTTTTTCCATTGAATATTTTGTGCCTCTCTCTCAAAGATCAGATGTACCTAGGTTTTAGGGTTGATGTCCGGATGCTCAGTTCAACTCCATTGATCCACAAGTCTGTTTTTGTTTTTTTTTTTGGCAGTACCATGCTGTTTTTACTTCTGTAGCTCTATAGTATAACTTGAAGGTGGGAATGGTGAAGCCTCCTGAGGTTCTTTTATTGAGAGAAACTGCTTTGGCAATCGTGGCTTTCCTGGTATTCCAAATGAAGGTGAGTGTTGCTCTTTCAAGGTCTGTAAAATATTGTATTGGGATATTGATAGCAAGTGCATTGAATCTGTAGATTGCTTTTTGTAGAACTGCCATTTTTCCTATGGTTACCCTACCTATCCAAAAATGGGAGATATTTCGAATTTCTGATATACTCTACAATTTCTTCAGTGATTTAAAGTTTTTGACAAATATGTCTGTTACTTCTTTGGTTATAGTTACTCCAAGTTTCTTTTTTTTATTTTGTATTTATCAAGAAAAACAGTAAATTGAGTTTAAAATGCTGATAAGTTAACAATAACTATAAAGAAAATAAAAATCATAAGCATGACTTATCAAGGATAATAATGCAAATAATTTGCTACACATAAAATTACTTTGTGTTCAGCTTTCCCTCTGGATTTTTTTTTCTATCCCTGTATATCCCTATTCAAGGTCCCTTCCCCCTCCCACCACATTAGGTCATTTTTTCTTCTCCACAACTCCCCATCCCCTCCCTGGGCAGGGAGCAGACAGTCCCTTGGTCCCACTGATCCAATAATGCTTAGTTCAGTCTCTACTCCTGGCAAATCCAGTTTTGTCCCCAACTCCCCCCAGAGTGAGTCAGGTGTTCCTCTAGGTGGAGTGGGATCCAAAGGGTCTGTCCAGGGTGTTTCTGATCCCATACTGTTCAGTGGTTGTGGTTTGCAGCTTGGGCATGCTTGGCTTTTTTCTTGTTTGTTTGTTTAGAGAACACTAATGAGTGAGTACATCCCCTGCTTATCTTTCTGAGTTTGTCTTTATGGTTGAGGTATGTTTCTTGTATGTAGCAGAAGGATGGCTACTGTTTTTGTGTTCATCTTGTTAGTGTGGGTCTTTTTATAGGTGAGTTGAGTAGATTAATATCAAGGGATATTAGTGACCATTGACTAAAGTTTTCCTTCTATTTTTGGTAGTACCTTGCATGTATTTTCTTTCTCTGGGCTTTTCTTCTCTGGGGGTATTGATTGTTTGTGGTTTCATGGGTGTGTCTGGGATCCTTAGGTTAGAGTTTTCCCTTTAAAGCTTTCTGGAGCACCAGATGAAGACAGGTACTGTTTAGTCTGACTTTGTCATGAAATATCTTATTTACTTCATCTATGGTGATGGATACTTTCACTAGCTATAGTAGTCTTTGTTGGCAGCCTTACTCTTTTATTGTCTATATAACTTCTTACCAAGCCCTTATTCCTATCCTTGTTTCTATTGAATATTCAGAAGTTATTCTGATGAGTCTGCCTATATAGGTAAGGTGGACCTTTTCTATTGCAGCTCTTAAAATTGTTTTGTTCTGTATATTTTGTGGCTTGATTATTGTGTAGCAAGCAGTCTTTTTTGGGAGGGTCATAACTATTTGGTGTTCTGTAAGCTACTTGTATCTTTATAGGCATTTCCATCTCTAAGCAGGCCCCCTTCCCCTGTAGGTTAATCCTCCTGTGACCCTTCTGCCATCCTCCCTACCTCCTAAATAAAAGTAAAGGAATCAGTGAAAAAAAAAAAAGAAAAGTGTTCTTCTATGATTTTATTGAATACATTATATGTTCCTTTGAGTTGGTCTTCTTCTTCTTCTTCTTCTTCTTCTTCTTCTTCTTCTTCTTCTTCTTCTTCTTCTTCTTCTTCTTCTCTTCCTCCTCCTCCTCCTCCTCCTCCTCCTCCTCCTCCT
>PVIH01008344.1:0-75116 GCA_004025045.1 Sigmodon hispidus | reverse complement strand
TTTTGTGCGTTTTTTATTCCTTCAACTTCAATCTTTAGTTCTGGGAATTTTTCTTTCATTTTTAGGTTTACCTTTTCTTGGATTTCTTTTCCAAATTTGTTCATTTCTTCAAACTTTTGGTTTGTATTCAGGCTATGTATATTTTACGTGGAACCTGCATTTACATTTTGATATTTCCTCAAAGACTTCAAGTTTTATTTCTCCTTGGTTAATGGAGTTTTTGCTTCATTAGAAGGCAAGTTTTCCCTGGACAACTCTGCTTATCCTAGAACTCACATTTTAGAATACACTATCTACCTTCTGAATGCTGGGATTAAAGGCATGTGCCACCATACTCAGCTCCAAATATTTCAAGTTTTTAATTTTATAACACTGTAATTTTCTTAGTAAGAGTTATGTCAATATAGTGTATATTATTGGGATTATTGATAAGGTGTTTTGTCATATTTCCTTTTTAGTCTCTTTGCCATTTCTATATAGAGGGGGGGGCTATTTTTTTTCTTGAGTTAAACTTATATTCAGAGACTTTGACAAAAATAATCATCAGCTTTAGGAGTTCTCCAGTGGAATACTTAGGGCCAATTTCATAATGAATGATCTGTAAATAAACTTGTTTTTATGTCTTCCTTTACAATTTATATTTTTTGATACCCTTCAGTTGTGTTATTGCTTTAGCTAAGGATTCAAATGCTATATTGAGTATGTATGGAGAGTTAGACTGTATTCTTGTTCTGGATTTTAGTAGAATTGCTTTGGTTTTCTCTCCATATAGTTTGTTTGATGTTGACAATGGACTTCTTGTGAACTCCTTTTATTATATTTATATATGTTCCCTGTATTTCTACTCATTTCAGGAATGTTATGTAAGATTGTTGAAATTCGTCTAAAGTTTTCATCTCAATCTATAAAATGATAATTGTTTTTTAATTTTTATATGGTGGAGTACATTTATTAAATTTTATAAATTGAACCATACGTGAATATCTGATCATATCTTGATCATGGTGGATGTTTTTCCTAATGTGTCTTGAATTCAGTTTGCAAGCATATTATTGAGGATTTTTGTATCAATTTCATAATGGAAATTGCTCTGTAAATTTTTTTTTTCATTTTAGTCTTTATGTGGTCTGGGTATCAATGTAATTGTGATCTCTGCAAATGAATTCTTTGGGGAATATTAGCAGTAACTGGTTCTTTGACTAGTTCATATATTTCTCCTATCATATCCTGAACACCTGAGATTCTCTCTTTTATCTTTTGTATTCTGTTGAGGATGCTCATGTCTCTTGTTCCTGGTTGCTTCTACAGATTTCCATTTTCAGAATTCCCTCAGTTTGTGTTTTTTTTTTCTTCTTATTTTGATTTTCATATATGAAATAATGTTCACCTGTTTGATCATTTTTTTCATGGTGTTCATGGCAATTTTAAATGGTATTTATTAATTTTCATGTGTTTTTTTGTTTCTTTGTCTTCTCTTTAATTTTTTAAGGGAATTTTCTCATTAAGGACATCTATCATCTTCATAAATTTGTGTTTAAGGTCACTTTTGTGTTCCCACTTTATTTTTGTAATATTCAGAACTTGATTATGTAGGATAACTATGCTATGATGGTTTCATATTGCCCTAACTGTTGTTGACTGTATCTTACACTGATAATGAAGTATCTGAGTTTGGAAAAATTTAGGTCTAGACACTGATGACTGAGTTTGCTTCTGTTGGATGGTTGATTTGCTCATTGGTTTCAGTTTCTTCTTTGATCCTCTGGTATTTGTGGCCTTATTTTCTCCTATCTCATATGACTTCCAACCTAGTTGTGATTCTTTGTACAAATTGGGGAATATTGCTAGGTCTACTGTTAACTAGATTTGCATTTGATACCACAGAGATACTTTGTTCTTCTGAATGAAATGTCCTGTTCTTCTGACTGTTGTTTCCTGCACCTGAGTAAATAAAGTCTGGTGAGCTTGGGTCAATTTTTCTTAGCTAGTATAGATAACTTTACTCAAAATGATTTATGTGATTACATGGAGACAACAAAGTGATTTCATAAAGGCCCAAGCTTCCTAGGCTATGGGCAGAACATGATGAAAATTCTTCTTTGAAATTTCACAGATTCTATTGTGAATCTTTCGGCCCTGGCCTTTTTTATAAGAAGAAATGTTTTAATAATTTCCTGCATTTAAGAAGTAGTTATTAGTCTATTTTTTAAATAACATACCTAATCTTTATTAATGTTGGTATATCGCGGTAAAAACCCACCGTGAGATATGTTTTAAATGGGGTTTCAGCAGATAATTCCCTGGGATTATTCAGATCTTTATTTCCATCTAAAATTTTGAACAAATGAACAAGTTCATAGTTTTTAATACCAATAACCAGATGTATGTGGGCTATATCCCCCAATAGTTTCTGGAAATCATTAAGTGTCTTTAATCTGTCCCTCTTAAGTTGTACCTTCTGAGGTCTAATTGTTTGCAAGCCTATTTTATATCCCCAATAATTGATAGAATCCCCTCTTTGTATCTTTTCAGGGGCAATGTGAAGTCCCCAATCAGGCAACACCTTCTTCAATTCCTCAAACAGTCTTTCTAATGTGTTTACATCTGGGTCCACTAACAATATATCATCCATACAATGGTAAATGATAGATTGTGGGAATTGTTTGTGTATCACTTCCAAAGGCTGTCAGACAAAATATTGGCATAGGTTGCGGCTATTCAACATCCCTTGTGGAAGGACCCTCCATTGGTACCTTTTTACCGGGTATGAATTATTAAAATTAGTTATAGTGAAAGCAAACTTCTCCCTGTCTTGTTCCTGTAGTGGTATTGTAAAAAAACAGTCCTTCAGATCAATAATTATTATAGGCCATCCTTTAGGTAGCAAAGAAAGTAAAGGTATAACTGATTGTAGGATGCCCATGAGTTGGATCACCTTATTATTTGCTCTTAAATCCGTCACCATTCTCCATTTCCCAGACTTCTTCTTGACCACAAATACAGGATAATTCCATGGGCTGGTTGATTCTTCAATATGTTGAGCTTGTAACTGTTCCTGCACCAATTGTTCTAGGGCTAGCTAGCAATTTCTCCTCTGTCAAAGGTCATTGTTGGACCCAAATAGGTTTATTCATCAACCATTTCAAAGGCAGGGCTGTTAGTGTCTTAGGGGTGCTTGCAGTTTTTAGACTGCGTCTTTGTGCAACCTGAATGACCGACAGCTGTTTTACATAGCCTATTGAGGTAGCACTTTCAAGGTCACGATTAGTTCTTTGGCTAGTACTTAGGCCTGGAGGAATCTTAATTTGAGTGTTCTATTGTTGTAGGAGGTCACGACCCCATAAGTTCACTGCTATGTTGGCCATGTATAGCTTCAATCTCCCTCTCTGTCCTTCTGGTCCTATGCATTCTAGCCATCTCACACTCTGTTTTACCTGAGATAATGTCCCAATACCGAAAAATTGAACATCCATCTCTTTCAGAGGCCACCTGGGGTGCCAGGCAGGCTGAATTATGATTGAAACATCAGCCCCTGTGTGGACTAAGCCCTGCATAAAAATATTGTCTATTCTTATCATCAACTTTGGTCTTTGTTCATTTATAGAGGTTGCCAAAATACACATTTTATTGGTTTTCTGGATACCATCAACTTCTCTTGTAAGGACAATCTATTGTCTATGGTTTCATGATCTACTGTTTCAGGCTTGGGATTTGTTACTTGTCCTGAGGACACTGCTCTTCCACTGTGATTGGATATGACTGAACCCTTCTTGGCTTGGAGGTCTGATTCTTGGTGGCTTCCGGGGGGAAGCCCCGAGTTACGTTTCCCAAAGGTAAAAGCTTGCCATCTTTGCCTCTTATAGATCTACAGTCATTCATCCAATGTTTGCATTTGTTACATCTCCTACATAGTCCAGGAGGTAGTGGCTTTCTGTTTAAGTCACTCCTGTGATTATAAAAGTTCCCATGTATGCTTTGTCTACAATTTCTCTTTAAATGGCCTGGCTTACCAAAATTGAAGCAAATAATGCCTTGATTTCTCATCTTAGCATTAACAATGGCTTGACCTACCCAATTCTCTTCATTATGGTATAGATATTCAGCATTAAGTGCAAATTGAATCCATTCGTCTAAGGATGCACTCCTGATCTTTAATGGCATGATCAATTTTTTACATGTCATATTAGCATTATTGAAGACCAAAGAGAGTATCAATTGTTTCCTAACTTCTGAATCCGACACTGCTCTATTTACAGCCTGAGTCAACTTCTGTAAAAAGTCTGTTTAAGGATCTGTTGGACCTTGTTTAATCTGGGTATGACTCAATTCTCTGTCCTGGGTCCAAAACCTTTCCCAAGCATTTAAGGCAGCAGTACAACACAGCAACAGAGTGTGGTCATCATAAGTAGCCTGAACTGATAAATCAGCAAACGGGCCTTCCCCAAGGATTTGGTCCTTGGAGACAGTAACATTCCCAGTTTGATCTCAAGATTCCAAGGCTTTAGCCTCTTCTCTAAACCAATTCCTCCACTGGAAGTTTTGGCCATCGTTCAACACTGCATTCGCCAAATTCTTCCAGTCATCAGGAATTACTCTATTCTGTGCTGACCATGAGTTCAAGAATTGCCTCACAAAAGATGATTGTACACCATAGTTCACTATGGTTTCCTTTACTGATTTTAAATCCTTCATGGGTATAGGTTCATAATTTTATCCCACATTGTTAGAAGCCCTTCCACATGGTTGTAGTTTTTTGGCCTCTGCCACAAGTGGGAATAGAGTTGGAGGGATGGGGGGTAGTCGCCTCATGGTAACCACTCTAGGTAAAGAACCTTCCCTGCAGTAGCACAGTTTAAGAGAGGGATCTGGGTTATCTTGAGCAGGTGTTGCCTCAAGATCCTTTTGTAAAATCTCTAAGCGAGCCTCATGATCTTGCAACCTAGTGGTAATGGTTTTTTCCAGTGTTTTAAAGTCTTCTATAAATGATCTCTCCAACAATTTCATAGAGTGGAAAATCCTCCCAGTATCCACATCTATCCATTCTACTATCTTCTGTTCAAATTTCCTAGAGTTTCCATCCATTATCCTAAAATTTTCATCCATTTTTTAAAAATTTTTCATCCAATTTTCTAAAATTTTCATCAATATGAACTCTAAATTCCTCTGTGATCAAAGTAAACCTCTCTTCTATGGAAACAATGAGTTTCTGGAGTGTCTTAATACGTTCATCCATGCCAGACATCTTAACCTCATATTCTCTATGTTGAGATCCCTTAAAATAGGCAGGTATGAAGTCTATTATCACACAAAAAAGCAAGAGGGCTCCTGGGTGGAGATAACCTCCAAATGCATAATCCTGGAAATAATCCTCTATCACCATTGTGAAAAAGTGAGTAAAGTTCTGAACATTTATCTGGTAAGACATTGTAGAAAGGAAAAAAATATGTAGAAAAGAAAAGGAAGAAAAAAATATACTCAGGTGTAATGAGAACTTACGGCCAGCAGATGTCGCAGTTGTGATCAGCAGCGGCAGTAGTGGTGCATGAAATGAGGTGGTGATTTGGATGGGAGGGTCTTTGTTAGATCTTTCAACAAATCCTACCAGGCATGCTCCGCTAGAATGGATCAATCTGTCTCTCAGGAGGTCTGCCTTGCGCAGATTCATTCCTGGTTGCATACAGGAGGCTCATGCACAGCTGGTAACCAAAGCCGTTCAGACCGGCTCCGTCGGCGGGTGAGGAACCCGGCGGGTTTGTGGAATTAGCCTTGCGTTCAGGTGCTAATTATTGCAGTAAAAACCCGCTGTGAGATATGCTTTGAATGGGGTTTATTTTGTGAAAATCACTTACAAAACAGAGAAGGTTTTAAGGGAAAATGATGGGATAAGTATACAGCACGCTGAAGCATTTCTAAGGAAAACTCCTCATCCCCACTCCATATGTCCAAACTCCCCTGCCACTGGCCCTAACTGTGCACCCAGTCAGGAACTCTCACAAGAGAATGCCGGCTTCCTGTCCTGGTCCTCTCCCTGGGAAGTCTACTTCCAGAATCCTTTCCAGTTAACCATGCCCTGCTCATCTCCAGTCCTCTGATGTGATCATTCACATGTATAGTTCCTGATTTCCTGCTACATTGGTAAGTGGTTGTTATCTAGAAAATTATCTACGTTATTTAGATTTTTTTCATTTGGGTAGAATCTAGTTGTTAAAGTATGTTCTTATGATTCTCTGAATTTCATTGGTTTCTGTTTCCTTTCCTTCTTTTTTCTGATTTTGTTAATTTGGATATTCTCTTTCTTTTAGTTAGTTTGAATAAGAATACTTCTTTCATGAAAAACCAACTTTTTCTTTCATTGAGTCTTGAACTGTTCCTGATTGAATTCATCCATTTTTTAATTATTTATTGCCATGTAGTCCTCTTGGATTTGATTGTTCTTTCTTCAAATAGATTTTACATGTGCTGATAAATTGCTTATATAAAATCTCTCCAGTTTAGTGATAATACATATTGGTATAAACTTGCATCTAAGTATCATTTGTGTCCTATATGTGCAGCTATTCTCTGACCATAATTTTTGCTAAATTCTAGAAAGTTCTAAATTTATTTCTCACTCAATGCAATTTTTATGCTGTTGACAGATGTTCAGTTTCCATGAGTTTGTAAACTTTACCTTATTTCTATTATTGTTGATATCCTGTTTAACTTCATTATGGTCTATTATCACTCATGGAGTAATTTTTATACTTTTGATTCTTTTTATACTTGCATTGTATCTGTGTATATGGGGAAATTTGGAGAAAATTTATGAGATGCAGAAATGATGATATTTGCTTTGATGTTTAGATAATGTGTCAGTAAGAGTTTATTTGTTTTACATCTACTAGATCAAGTAATTATCTTTTGTTTTTGTCTAAATATTGTGTCTTATAGTGGACAGCAGGCATTATCACATTTACCAAGATGCATGGCCTTCAGACCTTGAAACCCTAGTTTCAGGACATGGCCAGAGGGCCAGTTTATGATCCAGTGCACACTGGCTTGCTTCCAATTTGTGCTCTTGTGTTCTTGGATGAATGACTTTACTCACTAAATTTTAGCCTAATGTCTCTGATTTGGGTTGTTCCAAGCATACTACAAATAGGCTTTGTGGTATAATGGATTAGCATTGGTAATCTTGGCACATTCACATAATTTTCCAGCTGTTTTGATAAGATATCTTCTCCAGATAATTTGCTTCATGAGCTCACAAGCCTAGACTAAGAGGTGTCATCTGTAGAATTATAAAATTTCTGTCCAAGGCATTTTCCTAATTTTTATTACTCCTTTCATTGGTTGTTTGTTTTCTTTTTTCTGGCTTATATGAAGGAGCTTGAAAATACTTGGAGTGTACAACATAAATTCATGAAGGTATTTGTTGGGGACTGTGGGGCTATATATCACTGAGGGCAGTATCTTTGGCTCCTTTGTCCTCTGCTCTTCCCAACTGACTGAAAACTCTTTGTGTGATCCTGGCAGTACACCAGCAACATAGCTGGGAACTCAGATGTCCTCTAGTAGCTGAAAGAATTAGTTTGTTTTTAATTTCTTTGGCCCCTAAGATAAGTACTCTTTTTTTCTTATTATATTGCTGTTTTCTGTTTCATTTTTAAGTGGACTATTTCCCTTGTTTTTGCCTTTGCCTTCAGGTGTGAAAATAGTTCTATTTTTGCATTGTTAAGTGGCATAGATGTGAAAGACAATATTTTTAATCTTTTATCCACCACTATGTATGGATTTTTCCTTCTCTTCAGACATATAAGTATTCTTATGATACAACTAAAATATCAGTGTGTTAGTGGCCTGTCAATTGAATCTAGATGCATTGAAATAAACTTGTTACTGGGTAGCTTCTGGAGGTTGGAAGACCTGGCAAATCAGCCAAGATTGGTGAGCACTGCATCAGTGTAGATGACATTTGCAGACATTAGAGGGATGTGATCAAGTGGTCCTGAGATTGCTGAGGCACAGTTGAAATTGACAATTGGATCAGTTAGAGATCAAGTGTGAACATCACAAGAGGAGTGAAATTAGGTTGTAACCAGTAGAGAAGTAGAATTGTGATCAAAATTTCATCTTCTTAGTAAGCAAATGGAGAGGTTGCATGATTTCTTTAGACTCAATAGTATTTGTACAGTTAGATGACTTTCAGTTTTCCTAACCCTAACCCTAACCCTAACCCTAACACCAATATCACAGACACAAAGAACAACAAAAAATACTGGAACTTCTTGCAACTGAGAAGTTTTTGTAAGGCCAAGGACACAGTCAATAAGACAAAATGACAGCCTACAGAATGGGAAAAGATTTTTGCTAACCCTACAAATGACAGAGGTCTGATCTATAAAATATGTAGAGAACACAAAACTAGAGCCCAAAAGCCTGAATAACCTCATCAATAAATGAAGTTCAGAACTAAAAAGGAAATTCTCAGCAGAAGAATTACAAATGGCTGAAACACACTTGAAATAATGTTTGACATCTTTAGCCATCTGAGAACTGCAAATCCTATCAGCCTTGAGATACCACCTTACACCTGCCAAAATGGATAAGATTATAAACACAGATGACAGAGTATGCTGGAAAGGATGCGGAACAAGGGTAACACTCCTCCATTGTTGGTGAGAGTGCAATCTTGATCAGCCACTCTGGAATACAGTATGGATGTAGCTCAGAAAACTGTCGGACTATCTCCCCAAATATCCAGCAATGCCATTATTGAGCATATAACCTAAAGTTGCATATTTGCATCCCAAAAGCTTACCTCAACTATGTTAATGGCAGCATTATTCATAATACCAAGAACCTGGAAACAACCTAAATGTCTCTCAACTGAAGAATGAATTAGCATACTGTGGTAAGTCTATACATTAAGAAAAAATGTTTCCCTAAAATTCACTGGAAAATAAACAGAATTGGAGAATATCTCTTGAGTGAGGTATCTCAGACTCAGAAAGATAAGCAGAAGATGTACTCACACTCGTTAGTGGACTTTAATAATAATAAAAAAAGATGTCATTTTATATAAGAGCTCAAGTCTAGAACATAGCTAAATGACACAGTGTTTCAGTTCTGCATTTGGCCTCTGGCAGGTGTGTGGGTGAGAAAGGACTTTTTTTTTTTTAAGGGACTGGCCACAGAAAGTTTAAATATGCTCCAGTAAGTAAAGAGCAGCATGAATGGGCTTTTTAAAATGGGGGGGGGACATAAGAATGTGTATGAAACTGAGAGGACTAATAACTGAGTTTGATGGTACACATGATTTAAAATCATGAAATAGTAAATAAAAATATTTTCAAAAAGAAAGTGAAGGAGGAAGAAGAAAAAAAAGTGAAGAAAGAAAAACTTCTTGTTTATTCCATCTATGTTGGTTGGCAGTTTTGCTGGGTACAGTGTTCTAGGTTGGCATCCATGCACTATTAGTGTCTGTATAATGTCTGACCAGGACCTCTTTGTTTTCATTGTTTCCATTGAATAACCAGGCGTTATTCTGATGGGCCTGCCTTTATAGGTGATTTGACCTTTTTCCTTTGCAGCTCTTAGCATTTTTTCTTTGTTCTGTACGTTTAGAGACTTGATCATTATATGTTGAGCAGACATTTTTTGTGTCTAGTCTATTTGATGTGCTGTAGACTTCCTGTATTTTTATAGGCATTTTCTTCTTTAGGTTGGGGAAGTTTTCTTCTATGATTTTGCTGAATATATTTTCTGTGACCTTGAGCTGGTATTCTTCTCCTTCTTCTATTCCTATTATTCTCATGTTTGGATTTTTCATGGGAATCAATCTCCACAAGGATCCAGCAATACCACTCTAAGGCGTATACCCTAAAGATGTAGATTCACACTCTAAAGACATTAGCTCAACTATGTTCATAGCAGCATTATTCGTAATAGCAAGTATCTGGAAATGGCCTAGATGCCCCTCAACTGAAAAATGGATTAACAACCAGTGGTACATCTACACAATGGAGTACTACTCGGCATAAGAAAAAATGATACTCTAAAATTTATGGCAAATGGATGAATATGGAGAATATCCTCCTGAGCAAGGTATCACAATCCCAGAAAGAAAAGCAATGGATGTACTCACTCATTTGTGGACTTTCAAAAATATGTATAAAGAAAAAGATGTCATTCTACACAAGAACTCAAGACTAGAACATAGCTAATTGACACAATGCCTCACTTCTGCATTGGTGGCCTCTGTCACAGGGGTGGGTAAGTAAAGACTTGCTTTCTTTAAGGGTCTGGCCACAGGCAGTTTAATTATGCTTCAGTAAGCAAATGAGCAGCATGAATTGGCAGTTTTGTAAATGGGGAGATTGTTAGAGTGGACATGATACTAAGTGTCTGATATCTGAGTATGATTAGATGCATGATGTAAAAACATCAAATAATATATATATATATATATAATAAATTGTTGTAATTGAGACCTTCAATTTCCACCTTGAAAAATCTGTATAGTAAATCCTTAATACCAGTCTGTAGCACTATGAGAATAGTAGAGTCTTTAGAAGGTAGATCACTGGAGTGGTCTTTGGTGAGGACAGTGTGACTTCTTTCTCTTTGTCTACCACTTACTATGATGAGTAGCAATCTTCCATTACTTGCCTCACAGAGTTGCCTGAAGCTGTGAAACAACCTGATTAGACTGTGACCTTTGAAACCAAGAACTGAAAGGAACTTTCCCTCCCTTCAAAAACTTTGTCACAAGTATCTTGTTTCATGCATAAAACTCTGATATAGGAGTGAAACTATATTCTTTTGAAGATATATGTACACTCTCATGTCTCTTGAAGTGTTTATTGGAGTTGAGGTATAAAGTCAATTTAATCATTTGTTGACTGAATAAGACAATGTATACTATAAAATACACACATCATACTCACATACAATATGAAACATTATTTCATCTTTAAAAGAAAGGAATCTTCATTTTCAAAAAATGGATAAAACAACTGATATTATGCTACATGGAATATATCAGGCACAGTAAATAAAAATAAAAAAAAAACATTATATATGTAAGGAATCCAATGGATTAGCAAACAATTGACCTGAACTATGAAAGAACTTTATTTAGTAATTTTGTTGGTATAACAGACTGATAGAATGGAATATTGATTTAACAAATTTCTTAACTATTCTTTATCAGTTACTTCATTCACTTAGGTAAAATCAGCATGCATTTTGACTCAGTTTTTATTCTTTTTGGTTTGTGTTTGAGAATGTGTTTTAGTAACATTTCTCCCTTCTCTTTTCTCTCTTCAAAATCCAACTTAGATCTTTTCTGCTATCCTTCAAATTCCCAAAATCCTTTTTGAAAATTGTTATTGAATGCACATATGTACTTTAATGAACATTTGTATTACTTAATGCAACATGTTGGACCCATATAATGTTACTAGTGTGTAGGTTTTTATAGCTGAAACTTTAGCAAAGGACAACTAATACATGTGTTCTTTATGAGGAGTGCAACCTTTCCCAACTCCCAGTTTTACTTGGTAGCCTATAATTATATGTACTTAGTGGAGGCTTTGAGGGTTTTCTTTCCATAGAGTTGCCATATTAAATGGTGTCTTCCCTGTTAAACTCAGATTAGGGCAGTCATGTTGATAAGACTTTATCATTATAGCTTCTGAAATAACTGAGATAAGCTATTTTACAACAAAGTCTGTGATCCTCTGTGTCTCATAGTCTTTCATTGCAATTTCTGCTATGTTTCCTTAGACAGTTGTGGAAGAGCTTTCTAGAGGGAGTTGGCTGTGTTGGGCCTCAAAACTCTACATATTCACTGGTTCTGATTTCCTCTTGAGTTCCCAGTTGTAAAGAGAAGTTATTTTGATAAAGTGCAGACACTACACATAACTGAGCATGTAATCTCCAGAATAAAAATCTTCCTTTGAAAATGCTTTTCAGTTTTATTTTACAGTGTGACTATAACTAAACTTCATTGTGGATGCATGCTTTTAAAATTTGTGTGTATACTTATACATAGGTATATAAGTACATACATACTAAATGAGGACAGTTTTACCACATGTAACACAACTCATTTGAGGAGACTGTGTACAATTTAGCAAATTTTTATTATTTTTATGTGTTATAAAGTTCAATTTGTAGTATACCTGAAGGAACAAATAACTGGGATATTCTTCAAAGAGCATCTAAAACCCATGAATTTGCAAGTAACACTTTTGTATAATTTAAGGTTATGAAATATTGTAAGAGAGATTCATTTCTACATACTAGAGAACTTTTATACGTCCCCAAAACAAACCAAAATACAAAGTAATACTAAGTAGTAATCTATATACATTAGTGTTATAAATTGTATAAGAGTCTGTAAACTTATAAGTAAATGTCTTCAGGAAAATGATTTGTGACTCACAGCTTTATACAGAAAAAAACTTCCAATTATTGGCAATCAATTACTTCCTATATAATACATAATTGATCTCCATGTTTAAAACCATTTTTATTACAAACAATGTCATATTTTTTACCCATGTATATCTTTGTCCTAGGTCCCTTCCCCCTCCTACCCCTTCCAGTCTCTCTTTCTTCTCCACATCTCTTTATCTCCTTCTCCAAAAAAGATTTTCTATTATTTACAAACCATAAAGATACATAAAGACCATTTAGAAACAACTAAAAAAGCCTGAAGCATCTTTCTTGATAGAAATCTCTTTTGCTTAAATAGTAGCAATAAAATATTCAAGACCTAAGGAACTCACATCTTATATGAACAGAAATTAAAATATTTTTCTGTAACTGCTATGATGTAGACTTGTATCTTAAACAATCACTGGCCTGAACCATTAATGAAATGGAGTCATTCATTGAAGATGAAATGAAGTCATTCATTGAAGATTGGATAAAACTACATTTTCTTCTAGTACATTTTTATTTAATATTCTATTTTTAAAAACACCAATATTAAGCATTGGCTCATTGATGTGTATTTTGAAAATTAAAATTGAAAATCAATTCACAGCAAAGTATCAATAAAACACAAAAATATAAAATACAAAATTATTTGATGATGTCAATGTCTGAGGACAAAATATATAAGATTATTTTGTCATGTTGATTGTAGATGATCATTAACAAGGCTCAGTATCTCATTCATACATTATGAAAAACTGATTCTTGATTTCAAACAATGACTAATTGTAAGATTTACTACTTATTGCTAGTTATACAATTAGAATAAACATTACTTATATATAAAAAATATCAAAAAACTAAAGGAACAAACCTAAATGATCATATCCTGACCTGCTGAACAAGCCTTTGACAAAATCCAACACTCCTTTATGATAAAATATGTGGAGGGAGGAGGAATATAGCGACAATATCTCAATATAATAAAGGCGATCTACAAGAAGCCAACAACCGTTATCAAACATAATGGAGAAAAACTCAAAGCAATTTCACTAAAATCAGGAACTATACAAAGATGTCCTCTCTCCCTTCATATATTCAATATAGTTCTCGAAGTTTTAGCTAAAGCAATAAGAGAATGAAAGGAGATTAAGTCGATACAAATTGGAAAAGAGTAAGTGAAACTATCTCTATTTGCAGATGATATGATTGCATACATAAGTGACCTACAAAATTCTACCAGGGAACTTCTACAGCTGATAAACACCTTCAGCCATGTAGCAGGATACAACATTAACTCAAAGAAATCAGTAGCCCTCCCATACACTAAAGATAAAAGGGTTGAAAATGAAATAAGGGAAACATCACCCTTCATAATAGCTGTAAATAGAACTGAATACCTTGGAGTAACTATTATCAAAGATGTAACAGATCTATTTGACAAAAAAATCTTAAATCACTGAAGAAAGAAATTTAAGAGGATATCAGAAAATGGAAAGTTCTCCCATGTTCCTGGATAGGTAGGATCAACATAGTAAAAATGGCAGTCCTATCAAAACATTCTACAGATTCAATACATTTCCCATTAAAATCTCAACACAATATTTTTCGGACCTTGAAAGAACAATACTCATTTTCACTAGGAATAACAGGAAAGCCAGGATTGCCAAAACCATTTTGTTCAACAAAAGAACCTCAGGAGGCATCACCATCCCTGACCTCAAGTTATACTATAGATCTACAGTAATAAAAACAGCGTTGGACTGGAATAAAAACAGTCTTGTGGATCAATGGAATAGAATTGAAGATCTGGGCATTAACCCAAAAACCTATGAACTCCTGATCTTTGACAAAGAGGCCCAGAATATTCAAAGGAATAAAGATAGTACCTTTAACAAATGGTGTTGTCATTGGTGCTTGGTAGTGTGTAGAAAATGCAAATAGATACAAGCCTGTCACCCTGCACAAAACTCAAATCCAAGTGAATCAGAGTCCTCAACATAAACCCAGCCACTCTGAACTTGATAGAAAAGAAAGTGGGAAATACATTTCTACAGTTTGGCACAGGGGGCCACTTCCTGAATATATCACCAATGGCACAGACACTAAAAACAACAATCAATAAGTGTGAACTCCGGAAACTCAGAAGCATCTGTAAAGCCAAGGACACTGTCAATATGACAACACAACAGCCTACAGAATGAGAAAAGATTTTCATGAACCCTTCAAGTGATAGAGAATTGATCTCTAAAATATATAAAATGTGTTCCTGGTAAGCCTTTCAGCTCTTGGTTGACTGACTAGTGCTCCAAATTCAGAAACCAGTATCACATACCTGGCCCTACCTCAATACCCATCCAAATTTAAGAAACTCAGTAGCACCCTCCCTACCACCACATGCCTAACTTCCCTCAGGCAGCAAAGTCCATTATAGGTACACAGCCTCAATACATTAAGCAGAAAGGACATCAAGCATAAAGAACAGCACCTGGAAAGAGCATTCAGGAATCACTACAATCGGGAATGACAGCAATACAAAAAAGCACATTAAAAGAAGCACAACCCTTGGAAACACAGGGTCCAACTGCATGAAATTCAGAAAGAAAGAGGAAGAATGCAGTTTAAGAATGTAGTCAACAACATAGATTATTGTAGACCATCCAGAACCTGCAGGTTCTACATTGCAAGACCTGCACAACATAGATAAATTAAAACAATAAGAATTTAATGTAAATTTTATAAAGATAATAGAAGCCCCCAAAGTGGAAATAAAAAGTTTACTTAAGGAAATAAAGAATAAGACAAATAATTTTTTTAAAAAAATTAATAAATCCTTCAAGAAATCCAACAAAACTGAGAAAAACAATTAAAATGATAAAGAAAATAATACAAGACTTAAAATTTGAAATAGATGCAATGAAGAAAACACAGAGTGAGGAAAGACAAAAAAAAAAAGAAAAAGAAAGAAAAATCTGAGTTGTCCCTTAGAAACTACAGGGGCAAATATCACTTAAACAATATAAGAGATGGAAAAGAGAATTTCAACCATTGAAGATGCAATAAAGCACATAAATTTATTGGTTAAAAAATTCTAAATCCAGCAAATTTTTAAAGCACAACATCCATAAAATCTTGGTATCCATGAAAGAACAAAACTAATAATAATAGAGATAGAAGAAGAGCTTCATCTTAAGAGTCTAGAAAATATATTCAACAAAGTCAGACAAAAAACATACAGAAAGAAAATAATATTAAGAGCAGCAAAAGAAAAAGGACAAGTAACAAATAAAGGCACACCTGTCAGAATTATACCTGACTTTTCTGTAGTGGGATTATGTTACCTTGTATGTAATTGTCCTGCCCATTGCTTTACTAAAACCACCGATTAGCTACAGGTAAAGAGTGTGTTTGGGGATGCCAGACTAAGAAAACTCTGGAAACAGAAAGAGCAGAGCAGAGATGCCTGCAAAAGCAGAGAAAACAAGTTGAAATGCTGCTCTGAGAAAAGGTACCAAGCACCATGGTTTAACAAATTAAGAATGATGGGTTAAGTTGAGAATAAAGAGTTAGCAAGTTTTATGCCCTGACCTTAGGTCAATAATCATTAAATTAAGATAAGCATCTGTGTATTTCTTTTTTTTTGCATTGTATATAAAATTTTATACACATCAGCATCAATAATTATGAAATAATAACCATTTTACACTCAGATATAAGAAAACACATACAATGTCTGATTTTTGGGTCTGGTTGGTTACCTCATTAAAGACAATTATGGTTCTAATAACAAACATATAAATATTATTTTCTTTACAGCTGAATAATACTCAAGAGCATAAACTTACCACATTTACATTAACTACATCAGTTGATTGGCATTCATGATGTTTTTCATTATGGCTACTATAACATGAACGATGGACAATGATGAACAAGCATATGTGTTTTGATGGGTCTATAGTAGGTCTATTTTTAATTTTTTACATTTTTTATTATGAATAAAGAAGTCACACTTTCTATCCTTTTATATCCTTATTCAAGGTCCCTTCCACCTCCCACCACATCAGGTTATTCTCTTTTCTCCACAACTCCACCCCCCGGGGGGGGGCAAGCACCAGGTGGTCCCAAGGTCCCACTGTCCCAATATTGTTTACTTCAGCCTCTGTTCCTGGTAGATCCAGTTTTCTCCACTGAACATCAAGACTGAGTCAGGTGTTCCTCTATGGGGAGTGGGATCCAAGGAGTCAGCCCAAGGTTTTACTGATCCCAAGCTGTTCAGTGGTTGTGGTTTGCAGCTTGGGTATGCTTTGATTTTTTTCTTGTTTGTTTGTTTGTTTGTTTAGAGTACACTAATGAGTAACTACATCCCCTGTTTATCTTTCTGAATTTGTGATACCTCGCTCAGGAAGATATTCTCCAAATCCATCCATTTGCCTACAAATTTAGGATATCATTTTTTCTTACTGCAGAGTAGTACTCCATTGTGTAGATGTACCACAAATTGTTAATCCATTCTTCAGGTGAGGGGCATCTACATTGTTTTCATGTTCTTGTTATTACGAATAATGCTGCTCTGAACATACTTGAGCGAATGCCTTTGGAGGCCGACTGTGCATCTTTAAGGTATACACCCAAAAGTGGTATTGCTGGATCCTTGAGGAGATTGATTCTCAATTTTCTGAGAAACTGCCATACTGCATTCCAGAGTGGCTGAACAAGCTTACACTCCCACCAACAATGGAGGAGTGTTTCCCTTGCTCTGCACCCTCTCAAGCTTGGGCTGTCATCTGTGTCTGTTTTCTTAGCCAATCTAACAAGTGTCAGGTGGTATCTCAAAGTTGTTTTGATTTGCATTTCTCTGATGGCTAAAGATGATGAGCACTTTTTCAGGTGCCTTTCAGCCATTCGTAATTCTTCTGCTGAGAATTCCCTTTTTAGTTCTGAACCTCATTTTTTGATTGGGTTATTCAAGGTTTTGGGCTCTAGATTCTTGAGCTCTTTATATATCTTAGAAATCAGTCCTCTATTACTTGTAGGGTTGGTAAAAATCTTTTCCCATTCTGTAGGCTGTCGTTTTTCCTATTTACAGTGACCTTGGCTTTACAGAAGCTTCTCAGCTTCAGGAGATCCCAATTATTGATTGTTGATTTTAGTTTCTGTGCCACTGGTATTATATTTAGGAATTGGTCGCCTGTTTCAATTAATAGAAGTGTATTTTCCACTTTCTTTTCTATCAACTTTAAAGTGACTGGGTTTATATTGAGGTCTTTGATCCACTTGGATTTGAGTTTTGTGCAGGGTTACAGGCTTGGATCTATTTGCATTTTTCTATACACTACCATCCAGCTATGTCAACATCATTTGTTAAATATACTATCTTTTTTCCATTGAATATTTTGAGCTTCTTTTTCGAAGATCAGGTGTTCATAGGTTTTTGAGTTAATATCTGGATCCTCAATTCTATTCCATTGATCCAGAAGTCTGTCTTTATGTCAATACAAGGCTGTTTTTATTACTCTAGCTCTATAGTATAACTTGAAGTCAGGGATGGTGCTGCCTCCTGAGGTTCTTTTGTTGATCAAAAATGTTTTGGAATCCTGGCTTTCCTGTTATTACAAATGAAATTGAATATTGTTCTTTCAAGATCCAAAAAATATCATGTTGGGATTTTGATGGGCAGTGCATTGAATCGGTAGATTGCTTTTGGTAGAAATGCCATTTTTACTAACTTGATCCTACCTATCCAGGAACATGGGAGAGCTTTCCATTTTCTCATATCCTCTTTAATTTCTTTCTTCAGTGATTTAAAATTTTTGTCAAATAGATCTCTTACTTCTTTGGTTATAGTTACTCCAGGTATTCAATACTATTTGCAGACATTATGAAGGGTAATTTTTCCCTTATTTCTTTTTCAGCCCTTCTATCTTTAGTGTATAGAATGGGTACTGATTTCTTTGAGTTAATCTTGTATCCTGATACATTGCTGAATGTGTTTATCAGCTGTAGCAGTTCCTTGGAAGAATTTTGTGGGTCACTTATGTACAATCATATCATCTGCAAATAGAATTAGTTTCACTTCTTCTTTTCCAATTTGTATGTCCTTAAATCCTTTTGTTCTCTTATTGCTTTAGCTAAAACTTCGAGAACTATATTGAATAGATAAGGGGAGAGAGGACATCCTAGTCTACTTCCTGATTTTAGTCTGATTGCTTTGTTTTTCTGCTTTAAGTTTGATGCTGGCTGTCAGCTTCTTGTAAATCTCCTTTTTTTTTAATTTAAGTATTCTCCCTGTGTTCCTGGTCTCTCCAGGGCTTTTATCATAAAGGTGTGTTGTATTTTTGTCAAAGGCTTTTTCTGATCTACGGATGTGATCATGTTTTTTTGTTCCTTTAGTTTGTTTATATGATGGATAATGTTTATGGTTTTTCATATGTTAATCCAGCCCTGCATTTCTGGGATGAAGCCTACTTGGTCATGGTAGATGACATTCTTTATATATTGTTGTATACAGTTTGCTATAATTGTGCTGAGAATTTTAGTATCAATATTATGAGGGAAATTGGTCTGTAATTTTCCTTCTTTGTTGTGTCTTTGTGTGGCTTGGGTAGTAGCATAAATTTGTCCTCATAAAAGGAATTTGGCAACATTCCTTCAGTTTCTTCTGTGTAAAATAGTTTGAGGAGTAATGGTAGTAATTTTTTGAATGTCTGGTAGAATTCGGCACTGAAACCATCTGGATCAGGTCTTTTATTTTTGAGGAGGCTTTTAATGACAGTTTCAATTTCCTTAAGTGTTACAGACCTGTTTAGGTATTTAATCTGATCTTCATTAATTTTGGTAAATGGTACCTGTCCAGAAAGCTATCCATTTCTACTAGCTTTTCCACTTTTGTGGAATACAGATTTTCAGAGTATGATCTAATAATTCTCTGGATTTCCAGTGGATCCATTTTTATGTCCTCTTGTTCATTTCTGATTTTTTTGATTTGGACACTCAGTCTGCTTTTTGATTAGTTTGGATAAGTGCTAGATAAGCATCTGTGTATTTCTTTAGGACTGCAAGTATGCAAGTTTGATCTACAGGCCAGACATACCATAAACTCATACTACAATTCTCAGTGGAAATTCTGAAAGACAGAAAATCCTACAGACACTCTGCTGACACTAAGATATCATGGATCCCAGTTCAGACTACTATACTCAGCAAAGCTTTTAATTATAATAAACAGAGATAATAAATATTTCACAACAAACCAGATTTAAACAGTACATTTCAACAAATCGAGTGTGACAGAAAGTAGCAAAAGAAAATCTGTAACCCAAAAAAGTTATCAACATATATGAAACACACAGGAAATAGATAACTACACATCAGCAAAGCTCAAGGAAGAAACACACACAGAGACACAGACACAGACACACACACACACACACACAAACACACACACTGCCTCCACCACCACTAGCACCACCAAAACCAAAAATACCAAGTAATATTCTCTGTTCATTAATTATTGCTTCATACCAATGGACTCAACTTGCCTAAAAACAGATACCAGCTAACAAAATAATATGTACAAAAACAGGTTACAGTCTCTACCTGAAAAACAGGTATTACCTCCGTTTAAATGTTTGCAAAATATCTTACCAATTGAATATATCTAGCAAAACAAAATGGTATAACTATTTTAATATCTATCAAGATAGACTTTAAGCCAAAATTAACCAAATAAAATGGAGGGCATTTCTTACTCATCACAGAACAAATGAATCAAGACCAAGTTTCATTTCTGAACATTTCAGAACCAAATTCTATACTATCTACATTTGGAAAAAAAACATTACTAAAATTTAAACTACATATCAAACTGGCACAGTGATAGTGAAAAACTTCAACACCCCACTCTCATCATCAAATATGTATGTCAGACAGAAGCTTAATAGAATAACAATGGAAAATTAATAGCTCTGGTGACTTACATCAATCTAACATACATCTATAAAATAATTCACCCAAACACAAGAGAATATGCCTTCCTCTTAGAACTTCATGTAACCTTCCCCACAAAATTGAAATTAAAAAAAAAAACTTTTCAGATAGCTATCACATGCCAAAATTAAATTAAGTTCAGATAAACAACTGAAAGAGACCTATAAAAATCCAAAGATATAAAAAAAAAATATCAGTTTTTTTATCCACACTTCCCCACAGAATCACATGAAATCTGACCAGAACTTTACCAAAATTTTAAATATGAGTTAATACCAACCGTCTTTAAATTGTTCCACATAATGGAAACAGAAAAAAAGCTCAAAGTCTTTTTATAAGACTACACTTGCCCTAAAATTTAAACTAGACAGAGATACAGACAAATATCCCCCATGCACATGCACACTGATGCAAAAGCACTCATGAAATACTGTCAATCTAAATCCAAGAACACATCATACATTTATCCACCATGTTCAAGTAGGATTCAGCTCAGAGGTTCAGGAATGTTCAACATTAAATGAAAAAACTGTCAATTTAATCCAACATATTAATAAATCAAAAGATATAAACCTCATAGTCACTCACTAGATGCTTACAAAGTCTTTGATAAAATCTAACATCCTTCATGATACATGTTTTGGAGAAATCATGCTTTCAAAAATATATCTAAATATAATAAATACAATATACTCTATATGTAGCATTCAATAGACAGCATCAAACTAAATGAAGAAAAACTCAGTTATGCCATATAATCACAAACAAAAAGGCTTTCCATTATCCCCATATCTATTCAATATAGTACTTGAATTTCTAAGAAGAGCAATAAGACATTATAAGGTGATCAAACAGATACAACTTAGAAAGAAAAAGTCCAACTTTTGCTATTTGCAGATGATATGATTGCATACATAAGTGACCCCCAAAACTCTACATGTGTCAGAATGGCTAACAGAAAATGCACTAATGACAGTATATGTTGGAAAATATTGGGAAAAGGAAGACTTCTGCACTGTTGAAGAGAATGTAAACTGGTACAACCATTTCGACAACCAGAATGTCAGTTTCTAAGAAAATTCAAAGTAATTTGTTTTCAAGACACAACTATACTACTCTTGGGTATATATCCAAAACATTCTCAAACACAGCACAAGGACATTTGTTCAACTATGTTCATTGAAGTTTTATTCTTTATAGGGTGAACCTAAAAATAATCTAAATGCTATTAAATCAAAGAACAGAAATAGAAAATATTTACCCAATAGTAAAAAACAATGACATCATAAAATTCTCAGGCAAATGGATAGAACTAAATGAAATCATTCTGAATTAGATAACCCAGACCCCAAAGGACAAACAAAATATATACTTACTCATAAGCAGATTGACAATACAAAGCAAATGATGAACAAGATAGGTACCACAACTCCACAAAATATAGGTATATAGGAGAATCCTTAAGAAGATATTCATAAATTTCCTAAGGGGAAGTGTATAGGTCTCCTGGGTATAAAGGGGAGAGAAGAGTGGCTGGGCAATGAGGGTTTAAAAAGGCTGTGTTAGGAAGAGACAGAAACATAAGCAAAGAGAAGAATATAAAGACAGAGTGAGCCTTCCAACAATTAGGGCAAAAACTTGTGTCGGGGGGAATGCACAGTAACCTACAAGAAGATTTAAGCTAAATCTCCTTGCAATGATGGAAAGGTTGCCTAAACTAGCTTTCCCCTGTAGTTATACTGGTGACTATTGGTAGGTGCCCTTCTTTAGAGGCATAAATATTCAGGATTGAAATCTCCTCTTGACCAATTTTTCCTGTGATGAATAAGTAATGACCAACTTGGTCCCTTTTAAATGCTTTTAGCTTAAAGTCTACTTTGTTAGATATTAGGATGGCTACCCCAGTTTGTTTTTTAAGACCATTTGATTGGAAAATGCTTTCCCAACTCTTTACTCTGAACTTGTGTCTGTCTTTGTGGTTGAAGTGTGTATCTTGTATGCAGCAGAAGGATGGTTTCTGTTTTTGTATCCATCATGTTAGTGTGTGTATTTCTATAGGTAAGTTGAGTCCATTGATATTAAGGGTATTAGTGGCCACTGATTGATATTTACTGTTATTTTTGGTAGTAGCTTGTATATATTTCCTTTCTCTAGGCTATACTTCTCTGGGGTTATTGATTTTTTGTGCTTTCATGTGTGTATCTGGGATCCATTGGTTCAAGTTTTCCCTCTAATGCTTTCTGGAGGGCCAGATTGGTAGATAGGTATTGTTTCAATCTGCCTTTGTCATGAAATATCTTGTTTCCTCCATCTGTGATGATTGATAATTTTGATGGGTATGGTATTCTAGTTTGGCAGCCATGCTCTTTTATTCCGTATAACTTCTGACCAAGCCCTTCTAATTTTCATCTTTTCCATTGAATAGTCAGATGTTTTTCTGATGAGTCTGCCTTTATAAGTAAGTTGGCCCTTTTTTTGCAGCTCTTAAAAGTTTTTCTTTGTTCTGTATGATTTGTGGCTTGATTATTATGTGGTGAGCAGACTTTTTTGGGGTCACATCTACTTGGTTTTCTGTAAGCTTCTTGTATCTATAGGCATTTCCTTCTTTAAGTTAGGAAAGTTTTCTTCCATATATTTTATTGAGTACATTATCTGTGCCTTTGAGGTGGTATTCTTCTCCTTCTTCTATTCCTATTTCCTCAGGTTAGGTATTTTCATTGTGTCCCAGATTTCCAGAACATTTTGTTTTATAGCTGTTTTGGTTTTAGTATTTTCTTTGACTGAGTATCTATTTCTTCTACTGAGTCTTCCACTACAGATATTCTCTATTCCATCTCTTGGATTCTGTTGAGTATCCTTGTATCTGTAATTCCAGCTCTTTTCTTCAGGTTTTCTTTTGCCACTTTTGCCTCGTTTTTTTGCCTTTTTTATTGCTTCTATTTCAGATTTCAGTTCTTGGAATGCTTCTTTCATTTTTTTTGTTTTAACTTTTCTTGGTTTTCTTTCAAGGATTTGTGCATCTCTTCCATTTTTTTATTTGTATTTTCTTCTATTTCTTTAAGGGAAATTTTGATATCTTCTTTGAATGCTTCAATGATCTTCATTAAGGTGTTTTTGGTGATGTTTCCTTCTCCTTCCTCTTTATTGCTCTTTTCAGATCTTGTAGTTGTAGAACCACCAGTTTCTTCTGGAGTTGCCTTATTGCTCTTTATATTAGTATATATATTTTGCACTGGCGTCTGCCCATGTCTTCAGTGGTTCACAATTAGGCTGCTCCTTGTCAGTTGGGGCAAGAGGACTTGTGTGTCCCCTGTCTCCTCTGAGCAAGGGGTCTTCTCGCTCTCTGATCCTGCTATGGGCAGAGATCTGAATTTCATGTCTTCACTCCTTCTCTGATGATGCAGTTTTCCCTGGAAGTAGGGCCAGCTGTGCAATGTTCCCTCTTTTAAGTGTGGCACGAGGAGCTCCTCACACCCATACCCTAGTCTTGTCTGCTAAGGCATGTCTGGGGTCAAGCACCACAGACTGATTCTGATTTCAAAACACAACTTTCTGGGCAAGGAATCAAGCACCGGGGCCTGCTCACCTCACCTCATCTGTGAATGGACACAAGATTTTCTAAACTTATCATTTGATAAGTATTTCAGAGAGTGATATATTTTTCATGTAGGGTTGTAGGTTTTTTCTCTCTTTTTTCACATTCTTAGGCTACTATAACACTAGGTAGGTGCCCCAATGCACAGTAAACAGAATCATCACTAAAAACTAGTTTGGTGAATGAATTAAAAGGAAAATTTGTTTAAAGCAATGAAAGGTGTCATAGAGCTAAATAAAGAAGTAAACATATGCCTTCATCTTTAATCCCCAAAATAAACTCCATTTTATTATTGCTTTGTAATAAAATTTTAATTTTCTCCAAGGCAGTATCACTGAGACAACAGACTATACTTTTAGACAACCCACATGCCTAGGAGTAGATGGCCATCAGAAAATAAACACAATGGCATTATTGTAGGTCCTTGTTACATAGATTTTATTTTCTAACAAAATGTGATGTCTTCATTTTGGTTTTCTTTTATTCACATTCTTACTTCCTCCTCCATCTCTCCCCATTGGTTCTTTAATATATGTACATATATATTGTGTTTTTATGGAATGTCTGTAAAATACATGATTTTCTGAGTGTATACTCATGTCTTGCACATTTGGGGGCTCACTTCCTTCTGTTTTTTAAATTCATTTCATCATTTTCCAATGTATTTGTTTTGATTTATTTTACTTATTATTGCGTAGTGCTTGTTTTCTAATGCAAGAAACAAATGTGGTATATCTGGAACTAGATGGGTTGATTTAGAAGTGATATGAGTACAAGAAAGGGAAACTTTAAACAAGATACATTATATAAAAATGTAACATAAAAAATTTAAAAAGTAATGCTGTCAGCTTTGATTTATTTGGCTCCATAAAATTAAAATATAGAAATTTATTACTATGAAAATATTTTTGAAAATGATATTAAGAAATTATAATAAATTAGTGAAATTTCCAGAGGGATTTAGAAACACACTCACATATGTATATATTAACAATTGGATATATTCAAATGAAAACAAGAACAAAAATTAAAGTATTTCTTATATATATATGTATAACTTACTAAGATCACATAAAAATGATTAAGAATATAATATCAGAATTCATTTTCCAAAATTAAACATATTTGCATAATAAAATAAGATTGAATAACTACAGATAAAAAACAGATTTAATCAGTAACTACAAAATAAATAATCAATGTAAAAAAA
Organism: Sigmodon hispidus; assembly: GCA_004025045.1. NCBI lineage: Eukaryota > Metazoa > Chordata > Mammalia > Rodentia > Cricetidae > Sigmodon > Sigmodon hispidus. The sequence continues at coordinate 49,896 of PVIH01008344.1, read as the reverse complement.
CAACACAAACCTGACTCACTCTTGAGGGAGGGGGGACAAAACTGGATTTGGCCAGGAGTGAAGACTGATCCAAGCATTATTGGGTCAGTGTGACCATAGGACTGTCTGCTCCCTGCCCAGGGAGGGGATGGGGAGTTGCAGAGAAGAAAAATGACCAGATGTGGTGGGAGGGGGAAGAGACCTTGAATAAGGATATACAGGGATGGAAAAAAAAATTCAGAGGGAAAGCTGAACACAAAGAAAAATATATGTGTAGCAATCTTATTTGCATCTCCACCCTTGATAAGCCATGCTTATGATTATTATCCTCTGTATAGTTATTGTTAACTCTTCGGCATTTTTTTTAAATTCTTTTTACTGTTTTTTTTTTTTTTTGATAAATACAAAATAAAGAAGGAAAAAAATTAAAAAAAGAAAAAAAGAGAAAAAAAAGATTAACATTGGGCAGATGTGTTACTCTAAAATATGGAGGCAGACACAAAATGAGCCTTTGCATTCAATGATAGAACTGTTTCTATGTTGATGTTCAGGCAAGTATATAAAGTGGGACTATGTTTGAAGATAACTCAAAACACTGATATTAGTCTTATTTATCTGTTACTGATAGTAGGAAAATATGGGTCTTAATATAATTAGATGAGGGAACAAAAGCGTATGAAGTCAAATATTGTGTTACATCTTTGTAACTAGTAGTTAGAATAGAATGAGACTGTCTTCAAACCAGGCATCAAATTTGAAATGTAGCAAAATATATTGTTTTATTGAGATTAATTATGGCCACTTCTTCTATAGTGTGTATTGTCTCTGATGCCATGAAACACATTCTTATCTGGGTTTAACAAAATTATATAGTATTTGGGCACAAATATGAAGCCTAGGAGTGCTGTACTGGAAGCCAAAATGGAGAGGACTTCCATAGCCACCATGACCTTCCCTTGAGTGCTGTGGTAGACAGGAAGGAAGGTCACCCACACACTGAAAAACACAAGCATGCTGAATGTCAAGAACTTGGCTTCATTGAATTTGTCAGGAAGATTCCTGGACAAGAAGGCCATGGTGTAGCTCCCAAGAGACAAGAAGAAGAGGTATCCAAGAACACAATGGAAGGCAATGGCTAAACCTTTGTTGCAAAAAACAATGATGTGCCCATATTGAGCATGAACTTCCATATCAACGAAAGGAGGAGAGCTTGCCAGCCAAATTCTAGAAAGAACAATTTGGAACTGAGAGAAAATGGGAATGATGTAGTTGGTGGCCCTTAATATTATTAACCACCTCATCAGTTTCCCTGGAAAAGAGACCCTGAAGGCAATAACTACAGTAAGTGCTTTGGCCAAAACTGTAGAGAGAGCTATAATAAATACAATTCCAAATGTGATTTGCTGCATGATATATGTGGCTGTGTTTGGCTGACCAATGAATAGTAAAGAAGAGAGGAAAAATAATTTGAGTGTGATGAGAAGAATGTAACTGAGGGCCGATTTTTGGCCTTTACAATAAGAGTGTCTTGATGCTTCACAAAAAAACACAAGAACAGTAGTTGTAATTGCACAGAAGCACAAAGCTATACTGCTCAGTTCCATGCCCTAAGGATCTTCATAATGTAAAAATGTCACAGTTTTCTTAAGACATTGGTTCTTCTCTGTTTGCATAGTGGCTTTTTGGACACTTCAGGCAATGATCCATAACTGATTTAAAAAAAAAAATTAAAGTTTTTATGAGTACATTTTCAGGTGTTTTGTTTTGATATTTTATCTTAAGATATTTTTTCAACACTACTCACTGGACTTTTAACTCAGTGACTCATTATGATTCTTCAACATTTAAATAAATAAACACTTTCTAGTGAATAATTACAAATTTAAAAAGTCAATGGTTATTTTTGAGCCAAAAATTAACTAATCCTAGTGTATGTTAGCCACATTAATTTCATGCTTACTCTGAACTTTTAATTTTTTATGTTTTTAAGTCACTTCAGTTTAATATGATCATATTATTATATTGTAAATAATTGTCCCAGCTACTGGTTTAATATAAATGCTGATTGGCCAGAGGTAGACAAGAAGTGAGGGCAGGGCTATCAGACTATGAAAATTCTGGGAAGAGGAAGAACAAAGCAGAGATTCCACAGAGAATCCAGTGAGAGATGAGCACAGAAACCAGCAGATGCAGAAGACATCTATGTTGCTCTCAGAAAAGGTACTAAGCCACATGAATGAACAAGGTAAGTATCATGGTGTATTTAAAAAAATTAGAGCTAACAAGTTATATCTTTGTGTCATATGCAATTCAGCATAAAACTCATAAAAGTGTCTGTGTGTTTCTCTGGAATTGTGTAAATGTGGGCCTGTGTGTCAGAACCACAGGACAAGTCCTAGAAGTACAGGCCAGAAACCTTTTACTATATTTGATGTCCAATTTGGGGGCACAAATTCCCCCCAAAATGCTACTTGTTGGCCAGAGGAATATATGACCACATGAGTAATTAATGTCTTGCTAGGCTTTATATTCTGAGTTAGCCTTCAGTCTCAGGTAGACCAGCAAAATGTGTTTCCATTTCACTTTCATCTCAATGAATATTTTAGACTGTGGCCTCTTTTACCTGGTGGGTAACAGCTTTTACTTTTTTCTTTTCAAACTGTCCCTTGGGCTGCTATCACACTAGTTAGCTGCCCCATTTCATAGTCATTTGAAACATCACTGACAACTAGATTGGTGAGTAAATTAGATTTTTTTAAAAAAAGGGGAATTTGTTTGAAGCAATAAATGGTGTTTGGTCTTTCTGTGATCTTTCTGTAGATGATTTGATATTTAAACCACTAAAGGAAAACATAAATTAAGTAGATGGGATTATCATCATAATGTCTTATGAATATTTTTTCATTTCTGTTTTATCATTGAAGAAGTCAATTAATGTGAATTCCAAAAAAGTCTTAGGAAAGCTGGTTAAGAGAAAACACAAAGATATTCAAACTCAAATAGAAAAATATAAAGAACATATCCCAGCAATGTCATCTAACATCACACACACACACAAAAAAAAAAAACAAAAACAAAAACAAACAAACAAACAAAAAAACAGTCTAGGTGAAAGATCCTCAGGGACCTCCAAATGAAAGATCCTCAGGGACCCCAGCCCCAAAAACTCACACACAAGTCCCAGACTGTAATAGCATGAGGTAATTTTAATACACAGGTACCTGTGGGCGATCAGCAGCTTCCGCCAACTGAGCGCACCCACAAAGAACACTCTCTCTTTTTATTCAGTCAGTAAAGTTCCTGCTAATGGGTGATGTAATAAGGTTCAACTTTGGGGCAAGGCTGTAAAGTTTTTGATCCTGGAGGTGTTGTGAACATCTGGTTTGTGTTAAGATTAGACACTCCTGATCTCTTCACCCTCCCATGGCCTTCCTTATCTTTTTAAGAAACCTTGACTGATATACTGAGGCTTTGCCCTCAGGATGACTCCTTGCTAATTGGTTAAATAATTCCCGACTGTCAGCTCTCTGATATACTGAAGTTTTGCCCACGGGATGACTCTCAGCTAATTGGCCTTGTGGAAAATTTGAGGTTGGGGTCTTTCATAGGTTATCAATCACCCAATATTAGTATATCCAGTAACCATTAAAAAATTGTAAAATGATAATGGTACAGAAGCTAGTTGGGCTCTCGTACAAATACTAGAATTAAGAAGAGTCAAGGAAGCAATTGTGGCATATGGAATGCACTCAATGTTTGTAAAACAAATGCTAAAATGTTGAGTATCATGTATCTTGATTACCCTTAAGGACTGGTTAGATAAGGTTACTGCTCTTTGGAAGCTTGGTCACTTTTACAGTGGAAAACATGGTGGAAGGAGGAAGTTAAAACAATAAGACAAAGAAACAGAGCCAGAAGCATAAAAGTTTCCCAAGACCAATTTCTTAAGGAAAGGGATTATGTTGATACTAAATGGCAATTCTTATACAATGAACATTATTTACATTTATGCCATGTGACAGACTTAAATGCTTGGAATTGGATTGAAGAAATAGAAAAAAAATATTGAATTCCTTACAAAAGTATTTCAAAGTTCAAAGGAAACTTTCAGAGCTGTTTTGAAGAGATTATCTGCAGCAGTAAACAGAATAGTTTTGGATTCAGAATTAGGGAAATATTAATTAAATAGCTGGCTTTTGAGAATACTATGTGATTATATGTTAAATAATTATTAAAACCTGTCTGAAATATCAGAGAAGAAATCTATCCACAGGAGGATCAGAGAGTAGTAACTTAAAACTTTCATCCCAGCATGGTGGAGTAAATGTGAGGTGGGAGTAGGGGAAGAGACCAAGAATGGTGACCTACCCTAAACTAGGCAAAGGGACCTATGTCTTTAATCTCATCAAATCTGAGTTTGAGGCCAACTTGGTTTACAGAGGGATTTCCAGGCTCCCAGTTAGGCTGTGTGATAGTGCTTTGCCTTTAATCCCTTAACTCCAGAGACAGAGATCAATTTTGCATTTCCTGAGTTCAAGGCTAACTACCAAATTGTTATGGAAATTATTAGGTCATTATATTTATATATTTAGGTAATGTTTATTATTTTAAACTCATTTATGGTATAGAGGGTATTTAGAGGGGGAAAAAGGAGAAACTGTGTAGGAGAGGTTAAAATTGAGTGGTCTTTTTTAATTATGTCATAGGTTAAAAAAAGGAATTGGGCTCTGTTTTTGTTTTGGGCTTCTTTTTGTTGACTATATCTTGTCTGGCTTTGGTTTTTTGACATTATTAGAGTTTATTTGGGTAGATTTTGGTTTTTTGTTATTTTTCTTGTTTAAATAAGAAAGTTTTAAACTAAGTATAAAACTATATTATAGGGATTATCATAAGTTTGTGTTTGAGGAAGAAAAAGGCATTAACATAAGTAAGGTCAAACTATAGCTAATAAATAACAAATATGAGGTGTATTTTAATGTTAAGAATGTTGATATGAGGCAATGTATAGAGATTGTTTTAAAGCTGTTAATTTGAATAATAGTTTTAATATGTGAGTATTTATGTTGAGATGTGAAGTAATAACAATTTTAAGTCTTTAGTTTTTAACACTATCAAGACTTAAGAAGGCAAATTATTATTTGGAGTTGGAAGCACGAGACAATAACTTTTAAGATTTAGGAGAAGACAATGACAGTTAACTATTTGGACAGTCCTTTATTATATTTTTGTACAGTAGAAGCATTTATCTTTTTGGCTAATGGCCTAGGAGATTTGACAAGTCCCTATAGAAGCAGGGTATTTTGGGGTAAGACAGTCTTATTTTGTTTAGGCAGGCTTTGGCAGTCTTTATTTTTTATTTTGTTTGTATATATTGGACAGTGTGCATGCTGACAGCAGTCAGGGCAAATGTTATTTTTTTTTTTGTCTTTTAGGCCATTATTTTCAAATAAAATAATTTTTGTAAGATGTCTGTGATGTTTAACACTATTTTGGGAAAGGAACAGTGATATCCGGAGTTGTCATGTTTTTTAAGGCCAAATTTTAGATAACAAAATTTTGAATGTTATTTTTTTTTGGTCTATGAAGTGGTTGAAGACACTTATTTTTTAGGTATATTTTAACATGTTTTTGAAAAGCTTGAGTATTTTGACTATTAGGTGGCAAATTTGAGTAGCCAAAATTTGTAATTTTAGTCAACTAAGAAAGTAAGGCTTATATTGTAAGAATAGGCATTTTAAGAATGAGTGTATAACTTTTATACAATAATTTTAAATATGACAATCTTATGAATATTAATTAAGATATATTTTTGTATTAAATGAAAACAATATCTTAACTATATATTATTGCATAAAATATTTAAATAGATTTATATAAAACAACTTGAGTATATATTATAACAAATGTTATGACTAGCATCAATAATTAAAGGTAGAAATTATATTATGGAAATGACAATGTATTTAATATATATCAATGTGTAAAATATTTTAAACAGGCAGACACATGTGTAAAATAAGGCAATTATATGTTTAACTTTGAATCCATATATATTATCTTAATCAAAAATATAGATTAATTTTTTATTTGTATCAATATTTAAACATCTGTATCATAGTTAACTTTGTAGCAATATATATATATATCATTTTAATCAAACATATAGATTGATTTTTTATTTGTGTCAGTAGGTTTTCATCTGACACCCCGAAGAAGAGACATATAAAAAATACAAATGAGCCATGTACTGGGCCATGTTTCAAATCAATTAATAAATTAAAAAAATAAGTTAAATTAATATAAAGGAGCTAGCTAATAATATACATAAAAGAGAAGCCAAAAAATATAAAGTTAATATAAATTTCTAACTCTTTTCTTTAAAAGACAAAAGCAGCCTTTGGCCAAGTCCAAACCTCCAGCACAAATGGGACAAAAAACCTACAACACCAAATAGTTATAGCCCACACCTTTAATCTTAACCTGGGTGTGATACTACTCAGCAAAGAAAGTATTTAAGGTAAGTGTAGGAAGACAAATGAGGTATTAGAAGTGAAGAGTATTAAGACTGAGAAAGCTAGAAGATAACTGGGTGAGACTTGACTATGGTGCTTCCTCTCTTTGATATTTCAGCCTTTCCCTAATATCTGGCTCAGAGTTTCTTTTAATATCACCAGAATTTATGCCACATTTGTCACTCAATATGAGTAAAATATACCTACATAGAGACAGGGAAAGCTTAAAAATGGTCCAGAGCACAGAAACAGAGACATGAGTTGTGTTTCTCACATGAGTCATGTTCAGAGATGCCCTGGAGTGTCCTTTTGGTTTGAATTAAAAATGGCAGGCTTTTGGAGTGCATCTTAGGCTCCAAAATGGCCAGTTCCTGAAGTCTCACAGGATCATAGATGTAAGCAACAAGCTGTAAATGATATATTTAAGCTATTTGTTTATATAGACAAGAAGAAAACAGACTCAAAGACTGCTTGTTATTGGCAGCAATGTTTTCTTGGGAAAGCTTTGTTTGCTGGAGGCAAGCAGAGGTGCAGCTTTTTAGAGAGGATTCCTAATTCAGCCTTAGATATAAAACAGTTGTGAGTCTTTTAAGAGGTCCTGCTGCGAAATGCTTAAATGGAGTTCATGAGCAGAAGATGGCAGTGCTTTACTTGATGGTTATATGAACCATAAAATTACCCAGAGAGGGAAGTGTGAGTCCTACCATTACTTCAGCTGAAAAGCTAAATTCCATGTAGCTAGACATGGAGATGGATGGAGCCAGCCAGCCACCCCAGTGAAACCTTTAATCCTTATCCACACTTAGGCAGATTAATGCTGTGGTCAGAAACACAAATAATAGAGCTATCTTGGTGAAGTCACCTATCCTAGCCAAGCCTTTAATTCTTAGCCACACCTTGGAAGAATAAAGTGTGGTCAGTAACAGAAAAAAAAGATAAGAAGTGAGGGGCTGAAGAGATGTCTCAGAGGCAAAGAGCACTGAGTGTTCTTCCAGAGGTCCTGAGTTCAATTTCCAGCAACCACACAGTGGCTCACAAACATCTATCATGAGATCTGGTGCACTCTTCTGGCACACAGGCATAGTGGACACAGAATACTGAATAAATAGTAAATAAAGTTTTATCTACAGCCAAACTACCCTGAACATGACTGATCTTATCTGATCTCAAAAAAAAACTAAGAGATATATAGGAAAGACAGAAAAAAAATCTAAATGGTGTACAGTATGTTTAAAAATATATGTAGGGCTGAGGAAGAAAAGAAAACGGTAAGAGGATAGAGACAGACCTTAAAAACAGAGTAAAATTAGTAATAAGCCATGTAAAAATGAAAATTACAGAGAGTATCCAGATACTATATGCTATTATCTTGTCTTTAAGTTTTTTGACTATAAAGGAAGTAGTAGAAGCTGCTAAAAGACATTTGATTGTAAATGCTGATGGAGTGATTCAACCTATATATTTTTTTAAATGAGTTGACTTTAAAATTGAAATCAAAGTATGTACTATTTTAGAGAAGTGTTTTTCTTTCTATAGAAAATGAGAGACTGTGAATTTATTTCTTGTTAAAGATTGATTGAGGAAGACCCTTTAAAAGTTGCCAATGTAAACAAATGGCCCAGATAATTCAGCATATCAGAGCACCTCTGTTGCAGTTTTCTTTGGAGCTCTGTACACAAAACAATTTCAAAGAGACTAGCTGAGCTGAGGCAGTCTTAGTGACTATTTCACTAAAGATTTATCCGTAATCCTAATTTTTATTTTGATGCCCATGGGAATGCAAATGCCTCCATTCAGCAGGATGTAGCCTAGAGAACTATGCTCACTATCTCCTCCAAAATAGATTATGAATGTTTGTGTTTGTTTACTCTGTTGACTATAAGTCACTGTAGTTAGTGGAAAAAATAATATTAGATTTGGAGTTCTTGTTTAAAAAGAAAGAAAGTAAATTGTAGTGCTATTATTTTGTCACATTTTAAACAATAGTCCTGCCCTTTGGTCTAATAAAAATGCTGATTGCCAATGTAGACAGGATGTATGAGCAGGTCTGCAAGACTAAGAGAACTCTGGGAATAGGAAGAACAGAACAAAGATGCTGCAGAACACAGAAGGAGACCAGAGGAGAAGCCAGCAGATGCAAATTATACGTTATACTGTGGAAATAAAAGTTTTGTAGACCATTGCATTTCTTAGGTTTCTGAATGACATTTCATTGCAAACAGATGGAATTTTACAAAATTAATTTCTGAATTATGGTTTCTTATTCCAGTAGAGCAATATAATAAAAAGAAATCTTGCTTTTTATTCAAGTATGCAAAATACAAAAAACGTTATGCACTAGGAAACTCATAAAAATATCTTCCCGTTGTCTACTTGTTACAAAAATATGTGAAATATTATTTAAAAATGCAATGAGTTCAAGCTTTAAATGATTTTTAGATGTGACTGAAATATCATATAAAAGGTACAGTATGGTGATTTCTCAGAAAATTGGGAATAATTCTAAACAAGGATCAGTAATAGCACTTTTAGGCATATACCCTATAAAAGCACACCCAAATTACCTGCACAAAAAGTTATGTTACAGGACCAGAATCGGTCTTTGGTGCTTGATCTCAAACTCTTCTTAGCAGACAGGACCAAGGTTTGGCTGTAGGGGCTCCTCCAGCCACTCCTAAAAGAGGGGACACAGCATGGCCAGCCCTACTTCCAGGGCAAATTGCATTATCAGAGAAGGACTGAGGTTATGAAATTCAGAACCCTGTCCATAGCAGAATCAGAGACTGAGAAGACACCTTCCTCAGAGGAGACAGGGGACACACAAGTCCTCTTGCCCATACAGATTGGGAGCAGCCTAATTGTGAACCACAGAAGATATGGGCAGATGCCAGTGCAAAATATATATAATAATATAAAGAACAATAAGGCAACTCCAGAAGAAACTGGTGATTCTACAACTACAAGACCTGAACAGAGCGAAAAGAGGAAGGAGAAGGAAACATCACCAAAAACACCTTAATGAAGATCACTGAAGCATTCAAAGAAGATATCAAAAATTCCCTTAAAGAAATAGAAGAAAATACAAACAAAAAAAGGAGGAGATGCACAAATCTTTGAAGGAAGACCAAGAAAAGAGAAAACAAAAAATGAAAGAAACATTCCAGGAAGTGAAAACTGAAAGAGAAGCATAAAAAGGGCACAAAATGAGGCAAAGGTGGAAATATAAAACCTGAAAAAACAGCTGGAACTACAGATACAGGCATACCCAACAGAATCCAAGAGACAGAAGAGAGAATCTCTGCAGTGGAAGACTCAGGAAAAGAAATGGATACATCAGTCAAAGAAAATAATAAAACCAAAAAAGCCATAACACAAAATGTTCAGGAAATCTGGGACACCATGAAAATACCTAACTTGATGGTACCTGTCCAGAAAGCTGTCCATTTCTTCTAGGGCTTCCGTTTTTGTGGAATACAGATTTTCAAAGTATGATCTGATAATTCTCTAGATTTCCTTGGGGATCTGTTGTTATGTCCCATTTTTCATTTCTGATTTGCTGATTTGAACACTCTCTCTCTGTTTTTTGATTAGTTTGGCTAAGGGCTTATCTATCTTGTAACTTTCTCAAAGAACCAACTCTTAGATTCATTGATTCTTTGTATTGTTCTTTTTGTTTCAATTGTATTGATTTAAGCTCAACAATGTTCATAGCAGTGTTATTTGTAATAGCAAGAACCTGGAAACAACCTAGATGTCCCTCAACTGAAGAATAGATTACCAAACTGTGGTACATCTACACAAAGGATTACTACTCAGCAGTAAGAAAAAGTGATATCCTAAAATTTGTAGGCAAATGGATGGACTTAGAGAATATCCTCCTGAGTGAGGTATCACAAACTCAGAATTATAAGCAGGGGATGTACTCACTCATTAGTGGACTCTAAACAAACAAACAAACAAAAGGACAAAGAAACAAAAAAAAAAAGCAAAACATGCCCAGCTGCAAACCACAAACACTGAACAGCTTGGGATCAGAAACACCCTGGACTGGCTCCTTGGATCACACTCCCCCTAGAGGAACACCCGACTCACTCTTGAGGGAGGGGGAGAAAACTGGATCTGCTAGGAGTGGAGACTGAACTAAGCAATATTGGGTAAGTGGGACCATGGGACTGCCTGGTGCCTGGCCAGGGAGGGGATGCAGAGTTGTGGAGAAGAAAGAATGACCTAATGTGGTGGGAGGGGGAAGGGAACTTGAATAAGGTTATACAATGATAGAAAGTGAGACTTCTATGTTCATAATAATAAAGTAAAAATAAAGTAAAAAAACAAAAAGCAAAAAAACAAAAACAAACAACAAAAAAGGAAGAAAGAAAACAAGATATTTCATGACAAAGTCAGACTACAACAATACCTATCTAATCCAGCCCTCCAGAAAGCATTAGAGGGAAAACTTGTAACTATGGATCCCAGATACACCCATGAATGCACAAACAATCAATAATCCCAGAGAAGAATAGCCTAGAAAAAGGAAATACATACAAGCTACTACCAAAAATAGCAGTAAATATCAATCAGTGGTCACTAATATCCCTTAATATCAATGGACTCAACTCACCTATAAAAAGACACACACTAACAAGATGGATACAAAAACAGAAATCATCCCTCTGCTGAATACAAGAAACACACCTCAAACATAAAGAAAGAAGACACAGGCTCAGAGTAAAGGGTTGGGAAGAGATTTTTCCAATTAAGTGGTCCTAAGAAACAAGCAGGGGTTGCCATCCTAATATCTAACAAAGTTGACTTTAAGCTAAAAGCAATTAAAAGGGGCCAAGTTAGTCATTACTTATTCATCATAGGAAAAATTGATCAAGAGGAGATTTCAATTCTGAATATTTATTCTCATAATATAAGGACAACTACCTATGTAAAAGAAACACTGCTAAAGCTCAAATCCCACATCAATTCTCACATCTTAATATTGGGAGACTTCACTACCTCTCTTTCAAACCTGGATAGGTCAACCAGACTAAGACTCAACAGAGAAATAAGTAGACTAATAGAGGTCATGTTGCAAATTTATTTAATATATATTTACAAAAGCTTCTACCCAAATGCAAAGGAATATATATATTTCTCAGCTCCTCATGGAACTTTCTCCAAAATTGACCACATAATTTGTCATAAAGCAAATATCAACAGATACAAAAATATGAAAATGATCTCTTGTATCATTTCGGACCAGCAGAGCCTAAAGTTAGAGTTCAACAACATCTAAAATCACAGAAAGCCTATGAACTAAATAAAAACTAAACACCACTCAGGTCTGAACCACCTATGAGTCAAGGAAGAAATTAAGAAAGAAATCAAAGTCTTTCTAGCATTTAATAAAAATGAATCCATAACATATGTAGACAAATTTCCCTCATGAATATTGATGCTAAAATTCTTTAAAAAATTAAACTTCCCTTATATATTCAATATAGTTCTCAAAGTTTTAGCTATAGCAAAAAGAGAACAAAAGGAGATTAAAGGGATACACATTGCAAAGAAGAAGTAAAATTATCTCTCTTTGCAGGTGATATTATAGTATACATAAGTGACATGCAAAATTCTACCAAGGAACTTCTACACCTGAAAAACACTTTCAGCAATGTAGCAGGGTACAAGACTAACTCAAGAAATCAGTAGCCCTTCTATACACTAAAGATAAAAGGGCTGAAAATAACATAAGGGAAACATCACCCTTTATAATAGCATTAAATATCTTGGAGTATCTATAACCAAAGAAGTAACATATGCATTTGACAAAAATTTTAAATCACTGAAGAAAGAAATTGAAGAGGATATCAGAAAATGGATAGCTCTCCCATGTTCCTGGAGAGGTAGGATCAACGTAGTAAAAATGGCAATTCTACCAAAAGTCATCTACAGGTTCAATGTACTTCCCATCAAAATCCTAACACAGTATTTTACAGACTTTGAAAGTACAATACTCAATTTCATTTGGAATAACAGGAAAGAAAGGATTGCCAAAACACTTTTGCTCAACAAAAGAACCTCAGGAGGCATCACCATCCTCAACTTCAAGTTATACTATACAGCTACTGTAATAAAAATAGCCTGGTACTGGCATAAAAATAGACTTGTGGATCAATGGAATAGAACTGAGGATCCAGGCATTAATCCCACCCACCTATGAACACATGATTTTCAGCAAAGAGGCCCAAATTATTCAATGAAAAAAAGAAAGTATTTTTAACAAATGGTGTTGGCATAGCTGGCTGGTAGTGTGTAGAAAAATGCAAATAGATCCAAGCCTGTAACTCTGCACAAAACTCAAATCCAAGTGGATCAAAGACCTCAATATAAACCCAGGTACTCTAAAATTGATAGAAAAAAAAGTGAGAAATATCCTTCTAGGAATTGGCACAGGGTAGCACTTTCTAAATATAACACCAGTGGCACAGACACTAAGAACAACAATCAATAAGGGGACCTCCTGAAACTAAGAAGCTTCTGCAAAGCCAAGGACACTTGTCAATAGGACAAAATGAAAGCCTACTGAATGGAAAAAGACTTTTATCAACCCCGCAAGTGATATAGGATTGATCTCTAAAATATATAAAGAACTCAAGAATCTAGAGACCAAAACTTTGAATAACTCAATCAAAAAATGGGTTTCAGAACTAAAAAGGGATTTCTTAGCAGAAAAATTACAAATGCTTGAAAGGCACTTGAAAAAGTGCTCCACATCTTTAGCCATTAGAGAAATTCAAATCAAAACAACTTTGAGATACCAACTGACACCTTTCAGATTCTCTAAGACAAAAGACAGAGATGACAGCCTATGGTGATGAGGTTGCAAAGCAAGGTGAACACTCCTCCATTGTTGGTGGGAGTGTAAACTTTTTCATGCTCTCTGGAATGCAGTATGGTGGTTTCTCAGAAAACGGGAAATCAATATCCCCATGGACCCTGCAATACCACTTCAGGGTACATACGTTAAAGATGTACAGTCACACTCCAAAGGCATTAGCTCAACTATGTTCATAGCCTCATTATTCTTAATAGCTAGAAGCTGGAAACAACCTAGTTGTCCCTCAACTGAAGAATGGATTAACAAAATGGTACATCTACACAATGGGAAGTACTACACAGCAATAAATATTAATGATACCCTAAATTTTGCAGGGAAATTGATGGATTTGGAGCATATCCTCCTGATCGAGGTATCACAAATCCAGAAAGATAAGCAGGGGATGTACTCACTCATTAGTGGGCTCTAAACAAACAAGCGAAAAACAAACGCAAAGCATTTCTAACTCACATTTCTAACCACAACCACTGAACAGCTTGGGATCTGAAAAACCTTGGACTGACATCTTGGTTCCACTCCCCATAGAGGAACACCTTATTCAGTGTTGATGTTGGGGGGAGAAAACTGGATTTGCCAGGAGTGGTGGCTGAACTAAGCAATAGTGAGACGTTGGGAACCTTGGGATCCCCTGCCCATGGAGGAATGGGGAGATGTGGAGAAGAGAGAATGACCTGATATGGTGGGACGGGTAAGGAACCTTGAATAAGGATATACAAGAATAGAAAATGTGACTTCCTTACTCATAATAATAAAAAAGCAAAACATAAGAAAAAAATTGAATTTGGTGAAAATATATTGTTTTCTTCTGTAAATATCAAATTTAGCTATTTCAGTTGGAACCAATATAGGTATCTGAGCAAACAGAAAACAAATTGCTATCTAAAACTCACCAGTTTTTTTTCAGAATCTTAATTTATCCAAACAAATTTATAATGCATGTCCTCATGATTTTCGGGAATTTCATTCATATTTGTTAAAATGTTTATGTTTAATTTTCTAGTTTTATTGAGTATGTCTTCCATTTTTTGTTTACTTTGGTTAAGTATTAGCCATTTGTGTTTAATCTTTTAAAAATAAATAAATAATTAATTGATAATGAAATAAATAAAATGTCATTGTATACATGAGCTCAAGGCTAGAACATAATTAAATGACACAGTGTTTCACTTTTGCATTGATAGCCACTGGCAGGGATGTGGTTGAGGAAGGTCTCATTTTTGTTTAAGGGGTTGGCCATAGAGTGTATAATTATGCCCCAGTAGATAAATAAACAGCCTGAACGGGCTTTTTGGTAAATGGAAGATCAAAGGATTGGTATGAAACTGAAAGGACTGTAACTGAGTTTGATGAGGTCTATGATGTTAAATCACCAAAAAATAACAACAATAATAACAAATATATAAAACACAAAATCATCAAATCATAATAATAAAGAAAATATAATACAATACACACAAGAGGAAAAGAGATAGAGAAAGAGCAAAAGAAAGAGAAATGAGCACAGAAATATGCACTTTGAGAAATCAGAAACTGTAAAGATCAAGCAAGAAGCATAAATTTAAAAATTGTAAAGAAAAAGAAAAGCATAATTAAAATGAATAAGTGTAAAATGTGGTATATTTTTTCATTTAAAATAATCCATAATGGATAAATAACATAAATAATAAAAAATGTAATAAATCAATTGATAAATAATATAAATTTTAATTTTATTCTTGTGTAATTTCAAAAAGAAATATTTAGCTATGCCATTAAAATTATTATAGTAGGAAAAATTTTATCTTTTTCTTTCTCTCATAGATCTTTTCAGTTATTGACATTTTAAAGAATTGAATAGAGTTTAAATATTTCCAAGACTTGCATTTACCTGTCTCATTGGAAATCTCATTTTCTGGGCAGGAAGTACAATCAAAGCAACAAGCAGCTTTACCTTCTAACACAGTTCTTCTGAGTCCAGGTCCACAGAGATTGTTGCATACAGATTTAGGATTCTGAAAAAGAAAATTTCAGAAAATGTTGACAGTAGTAGAGATAAATAGTTATTAAATTCAAATTATTATTAAGTTTTACATTTTTATATAAAGATAATGGTTATGGTATAACCATTTTTGAAAGGTTGTATATAACACATGCTCATAGTGTTAAAATTTGGTTCAGAGAATATAAATTTGATGGAAGGATGCAAACTTTAAGGAACATGGTTAATTAAAAGGAACTTAGCTTATAATAGCATGTCAATGTGTGATTGCAGATTGAACTTGACTCTGCCTATATGGAAAACTTAGGTAATTAGTTTTTATTTTCACAAGTATTACAACTGTAAACTTGAAAACATTTTTATTACTATGCACCAAGTCTTTGTGTGTTTATCTGAAGTATTTTTAGATCAGTTTATATGGATTAGAAAAAGCTACTCTTAAAATGATTCACACCCTTTCATTGGCTATTTCAATGTGAATGAAAATGAGGAAAGAAGTGAGCACTAGCATTCTCTATTTGCACTTCCGTAAAGGAAAAGTAATATGAACAACAACTTGTTACTTCTCCAGTAATGTTTTACAGAACAAAATGAAACTGCTATCTCAACTTGAGATCCAAAGAAACTTTAATTACTTTTGTTTACAGTTATATTTTCAGTAGCAAGATATAAAATACAAACATACCCATTATACTTTGTAGCTGAGGTAGAGAATTAAATTCCAATAATGCTTTTTCTACACTTTAAAAAGAAGGCATAAAATAAGCCACATATAATTTTTTAAACAATGATATAATTTTATTTAAACATTTATCTATTACAGGAAATAAAAATTAAAACATATAAAAAATAAACAGTTTCAGAAACAGGAATCATACAGAACATTAAATATACTAGACCTAAAAAAGTCTGCTCACCATATAATAATCAAGCCATTAAACCTATAGAACAAAGAAAAAATACTAAGAGCTGCAAAGGGGAAAAGCCAAAAATAGACAGTTGAATTAAACCAAATCCGTATATCAGAAAATTCTATGTATAGGTTCTAAATTGGTAGTTGTATACTGATTTGATCTGACTGAGACACTAAAAATTATTACAAACAGGAACCTTTATGTCATTTCTTAGTGATTTCAAACAACTGAAATTAGGACTAACATACCTCTATAAATTTTGTGGGCCATTGTATCAAATGATCACTTAATCTCAATTGCTGACCATGTGGAGCATTAGGAGAAAAACGATCCTACTTTCACTTTTAGTCCAGAGCCTTTTGGAAAATTCCAAAAGTTCATAATGTCATATTAAAAATCTAAGTTAAACTTTAAATCCATTAACATATGACTTCTCACATGATTATTTATATAAATATTCTGTAAGAATGGGTGGAGCTAAAAGAGATACATATGCTTATATTACCATAATTTTCAGACACTTACAGTACAACCAAAATAATGGACAACATTGTTTATATATAGCATCTCTGAAATAAAATGCAATCATAGTGCAGGCAATTTCACTGCACAGCATTTAGAAAATGGAATTCTATCATATAAAAACTAGTATCATAATCATAAAATGTACATTTGCATCAAAAAGTACTAAATGCATCACATAGAGAGACACTCAAAGATGAGATAAATCTCCAAATCTGAAAATTTTCAATAATTTCCTAAATGTATTTAAGCTTTCAATGTGTAATGTAAAGGTAATAACGGTAATTAAAATGATAATTTACATACCTAATTTTGCAATAATTAGCATCAAAATGACATTAAGAATGCATTTTTATTTTTTTACTATGAAAAATTGGTGAGGGATTTCTAATTTTTTTTAAATAAAACAATTGCTTAGGAAACTAAGAGACTATTTGTGAAACAAATTTGTTACTGCCTTAACACATTTGACCTTGTACCTGACATGCCATTTTCATGAATAACTAAACTTAGAAAAGTATTGAAATCCAGTGTAATAATTACAGGCACTTCTATGCTATTTCAAACATTGTAACATTATGCATAATGTTCAGGTTGTATAATTTTGAAAAGTAACTCAGTGTAAAAATGCTGAATTAAAACTTAATGGAAGAGAGGGTACCTGCCATGAAAGTAATGTAATTTGCTCTCCATTTTTGTATTGTTGAACTTCAGCTTGCTTAAGAATCATCTCATGAAGACTGTGAGTCACAGCATACACAGCGTTATATATATAGTAACTCTCTTCACTCATGGTTGTGTCAAAATAATGCTTAGGTAACAAATCCAAGGAGGTATTGGGTTGACAGTTCTCCATAGGTTTACAGTCAATCCCAGAAATTGGGCATTTGAAAATCAAATGCCAAAATTTGGGAAGATATGTATCTTCTGGGTATTTGAAAGGATTAACTGTTTCAAAGAAATTTGTAAAATTAACCATTTCTTCATAGTTGTGTGAAAAAATAAGACTCCCATGGAAAGAAACTAACATGAAATATTTTGGTGGTTTGTAGCATCCCATTGTGAATTCATAACCCAGACTTTCCATGTTGTTAACTGTAGGGAGCTGCGTTGTACCATGCCCTAATGTTGGCGCTGGTTTCTGTCTTCCGGCGCCTCGGGAACCTATGGGCAATGTCTACGTGGCTTACCTGAACTGGAAGCCCAGAGGGTATTTAGTTTAGCCTCGATCGGACTCCCCCCCCCCCCCTCGTTTGTCTAAGAGTGAGTGGGTGTGAGTGAGTGAGAAAAAAGAAGATAATTAAAGGCCTGAATAAACTGCAAAGAGAAGGATCCGGTGTTGCTTGTTCCTTGCTGGCGAGGCTGTGCACGACAAGTAGCTCTGAAATCGGGGAAGATAAGAATTAAACTCGCGCCAAATGATGTTCCCGTAAGTGCAGCTACTGATTTCCTCTCTTTACAAATGTAATTAGGAATGGTATTCATTCCTGACAGCCAAATAAAAGCATTTCTAAGAATAATCTTTTCACTGAAAGGGATATTGTAAACATCAAGTCCAAGAGATGTGTTAGGTAAAAGATTAGGGTTTCAGTTGATCTCCTCAATGGCAAATACGAAGGCCAGCACAAACTGGTAGTTCTTAAATTTATACCTGCACAAAAGACATAAAAATATATGAGAAAGACTTGTACAACATACACCAATCAATATAATGCAATATATTTTATAGTTCAAATTAGAGTTCCTACAATGACCATACTTGACCATGCAATGACCATTCACTATTGCATCACTAAAATTAGTTGAGCTGTTTTAATATTAGGATTAATTATGATTCTACATTTATGATAGATATTTAGAAAAGCTAAAAATGAACTTGTTATGTCTTTCTTTCTTATGACAATACACTAAATTTAGTACCCTAGAAATAAAAATGTTCTGATGCCTTGATAAAATTTACTCTGCCTCTGCTACTTTGGAAAACCAAAATTTTAGATTTAGTCATTAAGTTTTCTAAAGTAATATTATATTTATTTCTTTTGAACTTTAATTAATTTACAGCCAATCTCTCTGGTTTTTTTAACCTTAATATCACTCTATTTAACCTCCCATGCTCCTGAATAGGTAGGATCAACATAATAAAAATGTCAAATTTACCACAAGCTATCTACACATTCTATAGAATTCAATTTCATCTTTCTTGTATTTTGCTTATATATTTTGGTTGTTGATTTTGTGATTTTTATACTTTGCATACATTGTGTATGTGTTTGCTTTACTATTTCAACTTTTACGGAATTTATTATGATTGCTTTTTCATTTGTGTAAAGAGGTGTGAAGGATCTATCAAAAGATGTCAGAGAGGAAGTATAATCTTAATATTTTGTAGAAAGTTTAATTTTAAAATTTTGTAAGTCTGATACATTTGATTTCCTTATATTTCTGTTTATGTCTCTTTCCATGAAGCTGTTTTTCTGTTACATGTCTGAGAATTTATCCATATAAAAAGGCATGTCCTGTAATTTTTTCTTCTCTTCTCTATCATCTTCCTCTTATGAATCACAGAATGTCATAAGAGGAAGATACAAATATTTGCCCCCACAAATAAATGCCTTAAAATTACAGAACTAGAAAATATATTATATAAGCAAAATACCTATAAGCCTAAAAACAAAAGCCTCACGGAAAATACTAGTTCTTTTAAGTGTCATTGAATACTGACCACCATGAATTTAAACATATTTCTCATGTGTGCTAGCACTATGTCTCAGAAAGTGAGACTAATATAATTGAGAAACATAAACTATGTTTAATTAGCAACTCAGCCCTTGGGAACGATTGAACTCACTACTATAAATTCGACTCTGACCTCCAGATATAGGCCACCGAATGTGTGTGTGACACACACACACACACAAACACACACACACATACACAAATAGAAACAAAAAATACTAAAAAAAACATAGAAAAAAATTTAAAGACTTAAACATTGACAAAATCTTTCACCAAAAATCTGTGTCTCTAAAAACAAGCTTGCATGAATTAGAATGCTAGTATGAATTTTTCATATCCTATGTGGAAGGAAATTCTCGTAAGTAATTATATTTTTGTGGAATTAAAATCTCATTTTAAGCAAGTACCACATAGAAATTAATACATTGCAAACTAATTGTAGCTCCTCAAGCTATAAATTTTATAATCATAATGACTTTTATAAATATACTTACCAAAGTAAAATAATAATAATAAATTCAACTAAAGAAAGGAATGAATCAACCTGTCTTTCAAAATATATACATTCACTCACACAATTAAAGAGGGAACTTAATCATAATTAAGATAGAGCTTTGCTTCTTTAGCTTTAAAGTACAAATTCTTTAGTTGTCCTATATGCATCACAGTTATATTATACATGTGATGCATGAGACAGTTCTTTAATTACTACCATGCTAAATATAATGATTTCTTTGTCTTGAATTTAGTCTAATAGTGTTCTGTCTTAATAAGAAGTAAATTTCTTCTTACAGGCCACTATTCTCTTTCATTTTGGACAAGCTGGCCACTAAAATTAACATAATCAAAAGCATGCTCTTTTCAGGCATAGCCTTGCTACTATAAATTTTAAAAAATAATGTAATGTACAATTTTAATAATGAATATTGCTATTTTACTAGAGAAAATAATAAAAGAGAACAAGAGTTAGGCTGCCTTCTCTTTTGTGATGTAGAACAGTCTTCATATGCCAATCACGGTTACTGTATCAGCTAAAACGTATAAGATAATACTGTATCCAGGCCCTGAAATGAATCCAGCTTTGGTGAGACACAGCTAGCCCAATCCACAATTGATAAAATAGCAGCATGACCACATGGGAGCAGCCAAGCCCTGGGTACATAGCTGAGAGGTCAGAGGTAAGATCACCCCCCCTTCAGACCAATCAGTGAGTTCAGCTATTTGAACCCAAGCCTTGAGATGGAGTGCAGCTTCAGCAGAACATAGTCTGCCCTGATCAAAACTTGCATAGAACTGTGACCTCACAGGAGCAGCTGACTCTCCGAACATACAGCTGATCAACAGCCTCAAACCAGTAAGTCACTAAGAGCCAACCAACAAATAACCAAAAAGAAATTGAAGAAACAATGGGCAGATTCCAGTTCAAGAATACACCACCAGAAGAAGCAAATGGTTCTATACCTTCAACACTTGAACATAACAATGAAGAGGAAACAGAAAGAAACAACCTTAAAATCAGCTTTATGAAACAAATAGAAGCCTTAAAAGAGGGTATAAAAAAACTCCCTTAAAAAACTTGAATAAGGATATACAAGGATAGAAAGTGTGACTTCTTTGTTAATAATAATAATAATAATAATAATAATAATAATAATAGAAAAAAATACAAACAGAAAATTAGAAGTGATGCAAAAATCCCTGAAAGAAAATATAGAATACCAAGAAAAAGAAAACAAACAAGTGAAAGAACCTTTTCAGAAAATAAAACCTGAAATAGAAGCAATAAAGAAGTTACAAACCAAGAGAAAACTAGAAATAGAAAGCCTGAAAAAATTACCTTGAATCACAGATTCAAGCATAGCCAACAGAATCCCAAAGATGGAAGAGAGAATTTCTGGAGTGGAAGACTCAATACTGGTAACAGATACATCAGTTAAAAAAAACCAAAACAAAAAACCACTAAACGCAAAAAAGAAATGATTTAAAAATGTCCAGAAAATCTGGGATACCATAAAAAGGCCAAACCTGAGAATAATTAGAATCAAAGGAGAAGAATACCAACTCAAATGCACAGAGAATATACTAAACAAAATCATAGAAGATAACTTCCCCAACCTAAAGAAGGAAGTGCCTATAAAGACTCTGGAAGCCTACAGAAGACCAAAAAGAGTAGACCCACAAAAAAAGACTTGGCATATAATAATCAAGCCACTAAACCTACAGAACAAAGCAAAAAATACTAAGAGCTGCAAAGAAAAAAAGGCCAAATCATCCGTAAAGACAGACCCATGAGAATAACACTTGATTCTTCAATGGGAACAATAAAAGCAAGAAGGTTTTTGTCTGACATTATAAAGATAGTTAGAGTACATTATTGCCAACCTAGACTACTGCACCCAGAAAAAACTATCAATCAACATAGATGGAGTAAAGAAGATATTTCATGACAAACCAGATGTAAAAAAATACCACACCACAAAAAGCCCTCTAGGGAAAACTCCAACTTACAGAAAGCAAAGACACCCACATAACCACAAATAATTGGTAATCCCACAGAAGAAGTACCTCCCCCCCCACAAGAGAAAAGTCAAGTTGCTACCAAAAAAACCAGGAAATATCAATCATTGGTCATTAATATTTCTTAATATCAATTGATTCAACTCACCTATGAAAAGACACACTCTAGAACGATGTATACAAAAACAGAAACCATCCTTCTGCAGCATACAAGAAATACACCTCAACTTCAAAGAAAGATACAAGCTCAGAAAAGGGTTGTTAAAAGACTATCCAAAAAATGACCATACGAAAAACCTGGTGTAGCCATTCTAATTTCAAAAAAAAAAAAAAAAATAGACTTTAAACTAAAATAAATAAGAAATGATGGAAGCTATTTATTCATCTCAGAAAATCTCCATCAAGATGAAATTTCAATCCTGAATACCTATGCCCTTAACACAAGGTCAACTATATATGTAAAAGAAACATTATTAAAGTTTAACCCTCATATGAAACCTGATACACTAATAGAGGGAGTGCCCAGCTTTCACTCTTGGATAGGTCAACCAGACAGAAACCCAACAGAGAAATAAAGAATCTAAAAGAAGTTATGGCCAAAATGGATTTAACAGACATATACTGAACATTCTACACAAACCAAATGGAACATACATATTTCTTAGCACCCCAGGAAACTTTGTTTCAAATTTCCCACATACTAGGTCATAAAGCAAATATGAACAGATATAAAAAATGGATATAACTCCTTGTACCATATCAGATCACCATAGTCTAAAGTTAGAGTTTAACAACATCAAAAATCACAGAAAGCCTACCAACTTATGAAAACTACACATCTCAACTGAACCATCTCTGGGTAAAGAAAAAAAAAGGAAAAAGAAATCAAAGACTTTCTAGATTTTAACAAAAATGAATCCACGACAAACTAAAATAATGGGACAAAATGAAAGCAGAAATAGAGGAAATTTTATAGCACAAGAAGCAAACATGAAAAGACTAGAGAAATCTAACACCAGAGAACTATCAGCACAGCTGAAAGCTCTAGAAGCATTAGAACAAAAATCACCTAGAAGGAGTGGATGGCAGAAAATAATCAAACTTAGAGCTGAAATCAATATAATTGAAACAAAAAGAACACTACAAAAAATTCAATGAATCAAAGAGTTAATTCTTTGTGAATGTCAACAAGATAGAAAAAGACTTATCAAAAGTAACCAAAAAGCAGAAAGAGAGAAAGAGAGAGAGAGAGAGCACACAAATTGACAAAATCGGGTCATGCTGTGAAAATCTATATTCCACAAAAATGGAAAACAGAGAAGAAATGGACACCTTTACAGACAGGTACCACTTAACAAAATTAAATCAAGATCAGATTAAAGACATAAAAAGACCTATAACCCCAAAGGAAATTGAAGTTCTCTTTAAAAGTTTCCCAAATAAAAATAAGGTTAGGTCTAGGTGGTTTCAGTGCAGAATTGTACCAGACATTCCAGGAAGAACTAATATCATTATATCTCAAACTGTTCCATATAGTAAAAATTGAAAGAATATTGCCAAACCCTTTCTATGAGGTCAAAATTACTCTGATATATAAGCTACTCAAAGATACAACAGAGAAAGATAATTATGGATCCATTTCCCTGATGAACATTGATGCAAGAATTCTCAACAAAATTTTGGAAAGCCAAATACAACAAAATAATAAAAAAAGGCATTCTCCATGATCAAGTAGGCTTTATCCCAGAAAAGCAGGGATGGATCAATATATGAAAAATTATATAAGTTTTACATCATATAAACAAATTGAAGGAAAAATACACATTGTCATCTCCTTGGATGCTAAAATCCTTTGAAAAATTCCAACCACTTTTTATGATAAAACTCCTGGAGAGATCAGGAATACAGAAAAATATCTAAATAAAAAAAAGTGATTTACAAGAAGCTGAAGGCCAACATCAAAATTAATGGAGAAAAACTCAAAGCAATCCCACTAAAATTAGAAACTAGATAAGAATAACTATACAGAGAATAAGAAACTCTTCCGCATTTTAAATTCTTTTTACTGTTTTTTTTTGATAATACAAAATAAAGAAGGAAAAAAAAAAGAAACTAGATAAGACTGTCCCCTCTCCCCTTATCTATTTCGCACAATTCTTGAAGTATTAGCTAAAGCAGTAAGAGAACAAAAAGAGATTAAGGGGATACAAATTGGAAAAGAAAAAGTAAAACTATCTCTATTTGCAGATGATATGATTCTATACATAAGTGACACACAAAATTCTACCAGGGCACTTCTACAACTAATAAACACCTTCAACAATGTAGAAGGATACAAGATTAACTCAACGAATGTAGTAGCCCTCATATAAACTAAAGATAAAAGGGCTGAAAAAGAAGTAAGGGAAACATCATCTTTTTAAATAGCTGCAAGTAGCAATAAATTCTTTGGTGTAAGAATAGCCAAAGAAGTAACAGATCTGTTTGACAAATACTTGAAATCACTAAAGAAAGAAATTGAAGAGGATATCAGAAAAAGGAAAGATCTCCCATGTTCCAAGATAGGCAGGATCAAAATAGTAAAAATGGCAATCTTACCAAAAGCAACTAGAAATTCAATGCATTTCCCATTAAAATCTCAACACAATTTTTTACAGAACTTGAAAGGACAATTATCAATTTTATTTGGAATAACAGGAAAGCCAGGATTGACAAAACAATTATGCTCAACAAAAGCAGCTCAGGAGGTATTAGCATTCCTGACTTCAAATTATATTATACAGTAATAAAAACAGACTGATACTGGCATAAATCCAGACTAGTGGATCAATATAATCAAGTTAAAGACCCTGGCAATCCACATACCTATGAACACCTGATTTTTGACAAAGAGGCCAAAAATATTCAGTGGAAAAAAAATATAGTATCTTCAACAAATTGTGTTGTCATAACCAGATGGTTGTGTGTAGAAAATTGCAAATAGATCCAAACCTGTCACCATAAAGAGAACTCAAATCCAAGTGGATCTAAACCCTCAACATAAATCCAGGTACACTGAAATTGATAGAAAAGAAAGTGGGAAATACCCTCCAAAGCATTGGCACAGATAACCACTTAATAAACATAACACCAAGAGCAAAGACACTGAGGACAACAATCCATAAATGAGACCACCTGATATGGAGAAACTTCTATAAGGCCAAGGACAGAGTCACTAAGACAAAACAAATTCTTATAAAATGGGAAAAGATTTTTCGCCAACTCTACAAATGACAGAGGATTGATTGATCTCTAAAATATGTAGAGAACTCAAGAAACTAGAGCCCCCAAACCTAAATAAACCAATTAAAAAATGAGATTCAGAACTAAAAAGGTAAATTGCAGCAGAAGAATTACAAATGTCTGAAAGCAATTGAAAAAATGTTCAACACCTTTAGCCATCAGAGAAATGAAAACCAAAGCAACTGTAAGATACCACCTTACACATATCAGAATGGCTAAGATTAAAAACACAGATGACAGCCTATACTGTAGAGGATATGGACCTATGGGAACATTCCTCCATTGTTGGTGGCAGTGTAAACTTGTTCAGCCACTCTGGAATATAGTATGACAATTTCTCAGAAAACTGGGAATCAATCTCCACAAGGATCCAGCAATATCACTTTTAGGCATATACCCTAAAGTTGCACATTTGCACCACAAAACCATTAGCTCAACTATGTTCGTAGCAAAATTTATTATAGCAAGAATCTGAATACAACCTAGATGCCCCTCAACTGAAGAATGTATCAACAAACTGTGGTACATTTACACAATGGAGTATTACTGAGTACTATGAAAAAAATGATATACTAAAATTTGTTGGCAAATGGATGGAATTGGAGAATACCTTCCTGTGAGAGGTATCACAAACCCAAAAAGATAAGCAGGGGATGTACTCACTCATTAGTGAACATAAAAAAAAAGATGTCTTTGTGTACAAGAGCTCAAGGCTAAAACATAGCTAAATGACAAAATGCCTCTCTTATGCATTGATGGCCTTTGACAGGTGTGTGGGTGAGGAAGGATTCGTTTTTGTTTTTTTTTTTAAAGGGGCTGGCCACATGGAGTATAATTATGGTCCATTAAATATTAGAACACCATGAATGGGCTTTTTTGTAAGTGAGGAGATCATAAGAGTTGGTATGAATCTGAGAGGACTGATAACTGAGTTTGATTGGGTGCATGTTGTAATATCACCAAATAATATATAATATTTAAAAAAGTAAAGTTGTTATCTTATTGATATAAATTATGGCTATAGTAGCTCATACAACAGGAAATATCCTTAGTATCCAGTTTTTAATTTCTATGATCATGATTATTTGTTAATTTCAAAATATATTTCAAGATACTGTTACTATCAGGAGCTTTTCACTTCTGAACAATTTTTTTTCTCCATTCTATCTGATCTCCTAACTTAAAACCACACCAATATTTGTGAAAAATCTCAGTAATGTTATACTTTATGTAATCTCTTTCTCCTCCTGTTTTTTTTCATGTTATTATGTGTTCTTCATTAGCTAAGTACATACATGGTCTAGATTATGTAATTTCATTTTCCCATGTTTGATCAATGTGAAGTCCAAGCTAAGGTCATTTATAATGTATTGTTATTAAGTACATTCCTATTTCTATAAAAATATCTGCATGGGATAAAATATATTTCCTTTAAATATACATATACAATTATTTTTCTTATATTAGATTGTGTATCAAATAAAAATATCTAAAAACATTCCATTTTTAGACTTGAAAACAGTGAAGAAACAGCTTTAAATGCATACCAACTCAACCATGTTTTCTTTATAAATACATTTTATTAACTATAAAAAGACATATTGGAAATCTATATGGAGAATAAATATACATAAAAAATTTGAGCATCAGGAAAATGAGCATACAAACATAAAGTTTCAAAAATCTGATATATACATACATACATACAAACATACATGTATATATATATATATATATATATATATATATATATATATATATATATATCAGAGAAGCAGTTGCAAATTCTAATTCTGGCAGTTCTAAACCAGAATTAGCAGCATCTAATATAAGCAAGAATATTTATTCTACATCCCATATGTAATTCAGGAGTTGCTGCATTTAATACATAATGTCTTAACATAGGAATACACTTAAATTTACCTAGTTGATTGAAGAATAATATCAAACCTTGATTAAGAATTCTTGCAATGAATTAAATTTAAATATAGACATTAAAAAGATATGAAAACCCAGTTATTTAAGGTGGATATTAACAATTCAAAATCAAAATTCTTACCCCAGGTGAGAAGAAAATAAATCAAGATAAAATTAAAAAAATAAAATAACTTGAGATTGGAACGGATGATTGTTATAGTGGAAATCAGGAAAAAAGTAAGATAATTGAATCCAGACAGCCCCAGAGTCCTAAGAATTCTGGAAACAAAAAAGCACTTAGTGTAAATAAAAATACTCATAATGGTATGGAAAATTTTATGAGGAATTTTATTGATTGTGTAATAATAATAAAGAGGGAAGAATCACATTTCCATCACGACTAAAGTCTTTGGGTTTCAAAAAGCACTCAGAGTACTCAAAAGCACACACAAGATTGGGAATCTGCAGGATCCAAGGAACAAAATTCCAAGAGAACATACTGTTAATATAAGTGACTTCTAGTTCATAAAATGACTATTATAGAGGCCATAGTGTGGTATACACTCATATTGTGTATTTTTTGGCAAGTGGGCTTTTAACTTTGTTGGTCAGTTAAGTGGTATCTCTACCCACACCAAGTTCTTCTTGATAAGTTTTTTGTAATGCCCCAGGGAGTTCTTCCCTCAGGCTCTGCATCGAGTGAAAATCAAGGTGAAAATATGTTTTTAGTTTTTAGATTTTCTCTAGCTGTATCAATGTGATTTTAGAGTAAAAATAAAAAAAGACAATAACTATTAACCCACTCGGGGATAAAGACTTCAGGGATGTATTTAGCCACAAGTGTGAACCAAAAATTTTTTTTCATATGAAAGTTGTTGAGGATAATGCAAAAACATTAAGAATGACTATGTGGCCCAATATAACATTGTTTCTTTTATTTGCATTACCCAGCTTTTTTTTCCCTAGAATTAACAAATAATTGTTATTCTTTCCTTCAAATATATTTAACATTTTCCAACTTTATTTTTCTGAAGAGTCACTAAGTACATTAAAAAATACAATAATTTTGTCAGTTGTAGGTGTTTCAATTAATTATGGAACTATCCATCAGTTGGTTTGTATTGTAGAGCATTCAATTATAATCTTAACTCCTAGGATTATAATGAGGGAGATAAAGAATGAAGTTATTTTTTTCCATTTAAATCAATTTTACATCAAATAGTTAAAAAAAGGTGTCTTTTATTCCTCAGTTTTCTAACTATAATGGGCAAAAGTGGTTAGCTTTTAAAGAGCTCTTCTAATAGTGCCATTAGAAGTTGGGTTGGGAGGAATAAAAATGCAGTATTTTTCAACTGTCATCACAAAGACCATACATTTTTGTGCTCATATTATGCCCAGGGATATCTCATTTCTCAATGCTATTTAAATGATTTTTCCCAAATTATCTAGTATAACCTAAAAATGTTTCATGCTTCTAGTTTATATTTTAAAAAAACATGTCTACATTGTTATTTATAATGCACAACACAACAAAACTGAATGAAATCCTGATTATATTCATCAGAGACTCACCTTGGCACTTCAGTTAATTCTATAGAAATATGGTGGTCAAATAAAGTTCATGATACCACAAGCTTCTTTAGTTATGGGACAATTTATGTTGACCCTGGGAAAGTTAAAGATGTACAATAGTGAAAGTTTCAATAAGTGCTCCAAGTCATAGATTCCACTCCACTTGACCACTTAAAAGTGGAGTTATTGCAAACTTATTTCCTACATATATCCTCAAAAATCAAAGGCCCTCACATCCAAGCACGTTTTACAAATAGTTTCAATGATTTCCCTGTCTTGAAGTAAAGAGGTATAGTTACTTTAATATAAAAAAGCTAATAATTTTATGAAGGAATTTTCCTCAGTCATTTTCTGGGT
Organism: Sigmodon hispidus; assembly: GCA_004025045.1. Lineage (NCBI taxonomy): Eukaryota > Metazoa > Chordata > Mammalia > Rodentia > Cricetidae > Sigmodon > Sigmodon hispidus. Next base: position 20,724 of record PVIH01008344.1, on the reverse strand, counting down.
GGGATGAGAAGATACAAGGATTATAAAATGATGAATGTTATTTTATTTTTTATTATGAATAAAGTCATATTTTTTATCCATGTATATCCTTCTTTAAGCTCCCTACCACCTCCTACATCTTCAAGTCACCCTCTCCTTTTTGCATCGCTTTCTCTACTCCCCAGCAGGGGCAGGAGGTCCAAGGTCCCAGTGTGGCTTAGTTCTGGATGCAGTCCTGGCAGATCTGCTTTCCTCACCCCAACATTAAGACTAGTTCAGGTGTTCCTCTGGAGGGAGTGGGATCCAAGGTGCCAGTCCAAAATCTTTCAGTTCTGAAGCTATTCAGTGTTTGGGCTTCAAATATGAAGCTTTGACATGCTTTGCTTTTTGCTTTTTTGTTTAGTGTCCACAAATGGGTGAATACAACCCTTGCTTATCTTTCTGGGTTTGTGATACCTCACTCAGGATTATATTCTCCAAATCCATGCATTTGCCTGCATATTTTAGGATATCATTTTTTTTCTTACTGCTGAGTAGTACTCCATTGTTGAGATTTACCACAGGTTGTTAATCCATTCTTCAGGTGTGGGGTATCTAGGTTGTTTCCAGGTTCTTGCTATTACAAATAATGCTGCTATGAACATACCTCAACTAATTATTTGGAGTGCAATTGTGCATCTTTAAGGTATACATCCAGAAGTGGTATTGCTGGATCTTTGGGGAGATGGTTTCCTAGTTTTCTGAGAAACTGCCATACCACATTGCAGAGTGGCTGAACAATCTTATACTCCCACCAACAATGGGGGAGTGTTCTCCATGCTCTGCTACCTCTTAAGCATAGACGGTCATCTGTGACTTTTATTTTAGCCAATCTGACAGGTGTCAGTTGGTTTCACAAAGTCATTTTGGTTTGCATTTCTCTGATGGCTAAAGATTTTGAGCATTTTTTCAAGTGTCTTTCAGCCATCTGTAATTCTTCAGCTGAGAATTCCCTTTTTAGTTCTGAACCCCATTTTTTGAATGGGTTACTCAAGGTTTTGGACTCTAGTTTCTTGATTTCTCTATATATTTTAGAAATTCCTCCTCTATCACTTGTAGGGTTGATGAAAATCTTTTCCCAGTCTGTAGGCTGTCATTTGGTTCTATTGATTGTGTCCTTGGCTTTATAGAATCTTTTCAGTTTCAGGATGTTGCACTTATTGATTGTTGTTCTTAGTGTCTGTGCCACTGGTATTACATGTAGGAAAAGGTCACTTGTTCCAATTCATTGGAGGGTATTTCCCACTTCATTTTCTATCAATTTCAGTGTGGCTCGGTTTATGTTGAGGTCTTTCATCCACTTGGATTTGAGTTTTGTGCAGGGTGATAGGCTTGCAAATATTTGCATTTTTCTACACACTATCATCCAACTAGGCCAACACCATTTGATACCATTTGTTAAAGATACTATGTCATTTCCATTGAATATTTTGGACCTCTTTGCCTAAGATCAGGTGTTTGGGGGTTAATGTCAGGATCTTCAATTTGATTCCCTTGTTCGAAATGTCTGGTTTTTTGCCATTACCAGGCTGTTTTTTGATTGTAGATCTATAGTATAACTTGAATTTAGGGAAAGTGATGGCTTTTGAGGTTCTTTTGTTGAGCAAAGTTGTTTGAGCAATCCTGGCTTTCCTATCATTCCAAATGAAGTTGAGTATTGTTCTTTCATGGTCTGTAAAATATTGTGTTGTGATTTTGATGGGAAGTGCATTGAATCTCTATATTGCTTTTGCTAGAATTGCCATTTTTCCCATGTTGATCCTACCTCTCCAGGAACATGAGAGAGCTTTCCATTTTCTGATATCCTCTTCAATTTCTTTTTTTATTGATTTAAAGTTTTTGTCAAATAGATTTGTTTCTTTTTAGGTTATAGTTACTCCAAGGTATTTAATGCTATTTGAAGCTATTATTTTTAGTTTTTTGAACGTGGCATGTGAATGGAATCTCAACATAGGGAATACCATGAGAGTTTACTGGATCAGCAGGCAGAGATACTGGTAGAAGGGAGCAGAGAAAGAGGAAGAGGGAGGGGACTTGTGTGAGCACTTCCTTTAAGAGGGTGGGTGGGCCTGGAAAGTGGGCCCATATTTGCATAGCCACACCCAGGGGCATAGTTGACTCTGTTACATTCTAGGTGAATGCAAGCCTTGGAAATGCTTACAGTTATAATGCATGATGTTTCCCTTATTTCTCAAAGGATACTATTATACAATACTTTCACTTTGTGCTTTGAGGTATTCCAAGTCATTTAATATTTTAGGCTGTTGTGAAAGAATTATTTTCTTTATTTATTTCTCAACATGCATGTCATCCCAATATTTGTTATAATCCCAAGTGAACTCTTAAAATAAAAGATGGGAGCCTGAACCAACCATCTTCTGCTATCAGCTAGGCTCCCTGTGGTAGGACTGCAATATTAAATAGCCACAACAGCTATTACTCACAACCCATTCCACCTGCAAGATGCACTCTGACAATGGTGGCATAGAACTGTGAAAATGGTCAACAAACAACCACTTGTTCTGATTTCACGGTTATGTTAGGAAAGGGAGACTTTCCAGGGACTACCAGATGACCAGATGGAAGCTGAATGGCTTAATGATTTTGGTAGAAATCAAGCACAACATAAAAATTCAAGAAAAATATTTTGTATAATATTCTATATTTGTAAAAATGATGCCTAGCACAATCATTATCATAGTGTCTTCATCAAGCAGATGATGAGAGCAGTTACAAAGACACATTGAATCAAGACAGAAAAAATGTATATCAGCTCAAATATAAAGGTAGAACTATAAAAACATTAAAAAACAAAGAAAATGAATAAAGATCCATGGCACATATAAAAGTTCTAAGCCTATGAGTTATAGATATAGGAAAAGAAAAAAAATCACAATCCAAAGTATAAACTAAATCTTTGAGAAATCACAGAAAAAAATCTTACCAAGCCAGGAAATGCAACCCATAGAGATATGAGAATCAAACAAAACACAAAATAGACAAGAAGAGAATATCTTAAGATAATATATTTGTACATATGTGTGTGTGTGTGTATATATATATGTAGAAAAATAGTATTCATAATAAAGTATATTAAAACAGGCACATTAAGGCAATACATGTAAAGAAAATGCCATTAAAATAACAACTATTTTTCATTAGAAACTTTGAAAGCCAAAAGATATTGAACACTGTATTTTGAAATATAATAGCGGTCAGCTTAGAACAAGGTATTCAGCAAGACATTCTGCCATAATTGAAGACTAAAGATAATTTTTATGGAATAAGCATACTAATATTTAAATTAAAAAAGAACCTAACATTAATAATGTAAGCAATAATACAGACTGAAAAATTACCATTATAAAGAGAATGAAGAAATACTAATCTCTATTTACTAATACATGAAGTACCACTGAGAATACAAACAATACCAAATTTTAGCAGCATAATAACAATAATTTAAAACACTTTTGAACAATAGCATTCAATATTAATGACTAAATTCTTCAAAAATAAATGTACATGTGACGTAGTAGGAAATTAAGAATCTTCAAAGAGTTAGAGAATGAAAAAATAAATAATCTAAAACTGTATATGAAGTATGTTTTCAAATTAATAAGAAAAAATTTTAACTAAAACTACATTTCAAAGAAGAGAAAAACAAATTGAGTCAAACATATGTCTTACATTAGCAAAGAAGAATGGACAGAAATTCTCTAATCAAATGGGACAAGAATGCAAGAAGGTACCATAGTCCTAATATCTCACTAAGTAGATATCAAACTGAAACTAATCAAAAAGATAAAATAGACACTACTTTCAAATGAAGATAACAAATAAATAATAATGGATTTGATTCTACACATATATATACTAATATATGGCATATACAACTTCATAAAAATAAAACACTACTTGACTTAAAAACAGATTAATATTAACCAATTATCATCCCATTTTCCCTGTTAGAAAGGTGTCTGAACAAAATATATTTGGAAAAACATCAGAATAAATGAACATAATGCATCAAATGGAATTCAAATACTAAAGAATTTATGTTTTTTATAGGAGCACATGGAAAATTGATTAGGACAGTTATATCCTGGGATACAAAACAGAACACAAACTTAAAAACTTATTACAGCATATTGTATAATATATGACTATGAGCCAAATTTTTCCAATTTGTTCTGCGGGCGTCTGCGACTCAGGAAGTCACTCTTAGTGCAATATCTGTTATTGTTCCAATATAGGTAGGGTATTTAAGTAAAACTTAAAAATGATAGTCAAATATAAAGGTCATCAAAACAAATATCCAACACAATAAATGCTCTTTGATACCTTAAATTTATTCTCATGAGAGGAATTTATAGCCCTAAGTACTGACATTAAAATTCACAAGGCACACAAAGTAAATATATGTGTAGCAGTCTTATTTGCATCATCACCCTTGATTAGTCATGCTTATAATTTTTATCTTCTTTATAGTTATTGTTAACTTCTCAGCATTTTAAATTCATTTTACTGTTTTTCTTGATAAATAAAAAAAAATAAATTAAAAAAAATTCATAAGGCAATAGGTGAGTAACAGCCACCGAGCCCAGAGGCCTCAGTCACTAGGACCCTAGCACTGAGACACAACCCTTGGAATCCACCCCCACTCAGTTCTACCATAAATACAGGTCAACAGGGAAAGCAACTACAGACCAAAAGCTGCAATAAAATCCAGTTTACTGGATACCCCCACCTTCAAAACTCCTCTTCATTGCCCAAACCATGACACCACCTGGCTATGTCAACTGCAAATAGCAACTTACAAACCCAGGGCTCCAGCAGACTAAGAGGATGAAGAACAGCTACCTGAGAACTTCACTTTGTTAGCACCTACTGGATCAAAACCAGCCAGCTAAGTGTGTCCAAACCTACAGGATTTAGAGGGGACACTGAGAACACTACCTATATTGGAACAATAACAGATATTGGACTAAGAGTGACTTTCTGAGTCCTAGATGCCCCCAGAACAAATTGCAACAAATTTGACTCTCTGAGATTCCGACAAATCCCGGAGTGAATCACAGAGACAATCAGCAGATGTGAAGGCAAGAATACATATAACAACATAAAGAACAACATGATACCAGAACCTGATAATTCTACAACATTGAGACCTAAATATGGCAATGCAGAAAAAGCAGAAGAAAACAATCTTTAAAGCACTTTATGAAAATAATAGATCACAGATGACAACCTATGTTGGTGGGAATCTAAACTTGTTCAGCCATTGTAGAATACAGTATGGCAGTTTCTCAGAAAACTAGGAATCTGTCTCCCCAAGGATGCAACAATACCACTATTAGGGAGCCTAAAGTTGGACATTCACACCCCAAAAACATTAGCTAAACTCTGTTCATAGCAGCATTATTCATAATAGCAAGAACCTGGAAACAACCTAGATGACCCTCAACTGAAGAATGGATTAATAAAGTGTGGTGCATCTACACGTTGGAGTAAGAAAAACAATATCCTAAACTTTACAGATAAATTGATGGAATTGGAGAATATCCTCTTTAGCAAGGTATCACAAAGCCAGAAATATAAGCTGGGGATGTAGTTACTCATTAGTGGACTTTAACCAAAATGTCATTGTATACAGAGCTCAAGTCTACAACATAGCTAAGAGACACAGTGCTTCACTTCTGCATGTACGGCCTCTAGCATGGGTATGGGTGAGGAAGGACTCATTTTCTTTAAAGGGCTGGCCACCGGGAGTATAATTATACTCTAGTAATTAAATGAGCAGCATGAGTGGGCTTTATTGTAAATGAGGAGGTCATAAGAGTAGGTGTGAAACTTAAAGACTGATAAGTGAATTTGATGAGGTGCATGATGTAAAATCTCCAAATAATAAATAAAAATATTATGCTGGAAAAATAATCACGTTTCACTTAAGAAAATAAAAATAATAGAAGCTTTAAAATAGGATCTAAAAAGATCCCTTACATAAAAAAATACAAGAAATATGAAAGAGATTAACAAATCCTTGAAAGAAAATAAAGAAATCCAACAAAAGCAATCACATATGTGAAAATATTTTAAGATTTAAAAATTCAGATATATGCAATTAGGAAGACATAAACTGAGGCAATGCTGAAAATAATTAATCTGAAGTACTAAACCAGAACTATAGAAGAAAGCATTTGTAAAATTAACCAACTCTTCATAGTGGTGTGAAAAAAATGAGACTCCCATGGAAAGAGTATAATATAAAATAATGAATGTGATTGGTAGCATCCCATTGTGAGTTCATAGTCTCGACTTTCCATGTTGTTAACTCCTACCCTATAGGATTCACTAAACCTTATAGAGAATCAGTGTCTCCATATATGATAATTACATTTGCAGATGAGTCTCGGATCTTTTCCAGTATTTGTGGGAAAATAAAGCCCAGGTACCTGAAATTATTCCCACAAAAGCCAAACAAATTCTATTTTTCTTCATCTCTTCTTTCAAGTCAGAAATAATCTGAATTCCTCTGTGGTCATCTGTGACAAGGAGTCCTACCCAGGTCCAGTTGAAATGAAGCATCAAAGCAACAATGCCAAAAGGCAGGGTTGTGTCATTGGGAGCCATCTGGTAGAGAGAAGTAAACAGTGCTCGATCATTCAAGATAGTATCAAAAGGCTCAAAAGTGAGCTAAGGAGAAAGCAGAGTTTTGCAAAAAGTATAAGAATATTGGCATCAAAGATATCAAATTTTACATGTAAAGCAAGAGTTTAGACTTGTTAAGATGCGAAAATGCACGTAGTTTCAGAAATCATCATCCCTTGTTTTGATGTTTTCCAAATATTATGTGAATTCTCCTAATTTCAACAGTACTGTTTGTCTTCTTTATGCTGGTGGTCCATTCTATTCCAAGGAGAAAATATATAGATAAGTCTCTAAATGACTAGATCCTTTGAAAGATTTTTAATTAAAAAACCCTGTTTTCCTTTGCAGACATCTGAGACAATACCAGGCTCAAGCTGCCTTCGTGTTTTGTAACACCTCTTCCTCACCTGTGGTACTTTGTAGAGTTGATGCAGTGTCCCCATATTGGCTGATACTGCAAATGATGTTCCTGTAAGTGCAGCAACTGATTTCTTCTCCTCTTCACAATTGTAATTAGCAATGATTTTCATTCCTGATAGCCAAATGAAAGCATTTCTAAGAATAGTCTTTTCACTGAAAGGTATACTATAAATATCAAATCCAAGAGATGTGTTAGGTTAAAGATTAGGGTTCCTGTTTATCTCCTCAATGGCAAATACCAGGGCCAGCACAAACTGGTAGTTCTTAAATTTATACCTGCACATAAAATATATAAATATGTAAGAAAGGCTTAGACAGCATACCTCTCCAAATTGTATGCAAAATTTTTTATAGTTCAATTGTTACTGTTTCTTCAATGATGATAATTTAAATTCACTATTGCAATGCTAAATTTAGAAGAGCTATTTTAATATTAGAATTAATTATGATTCTGTAGTTTTAATAGTTATTTCTTGAAAACTAAAATTGAAGTTGTTTTGTCTATCATTTTTATGAGAATAAACTAAATTTCTTCCCTGAAAAAAGAAAATAATACCTCTGAAATAAATGTGTGCTGAACATTTTGAGTTATGACTTTTTTATTTTTACTATTTTCTTTGACTGATACAACTATTTGAGCTACTGAGTCTTCCACTTCAGAGATTCTATCTTCCATCTCTTTAACTCTGTTTGTTATGCTTGTATCTGTGATTCCAGCTTTTTTCTTCAGATTTTCTATTTCCATCTTTGCCTCATTTTGTGCCTTTTTTATTGCCTCTATTTCAGCTTTTAGTTCCAGCATGTTTCTTTCATAGATTTGTTCATCTCTTCCAATTTTTTCTTTGTATTTTCTTCTATTTCTTTAAGACAATTTTTCATATGTTCTTTGAGAGCTTCGATGATCATCATAAAGGAAGTTTTGGTGTCGCTTCCTTCTGTTTCCTCTTCATTGCTCATTTCAGGTCTTGTATTTGTAGGATCACCACTTTCTTCTGGAGTTACTTTGTTGTTCTTTATATTATTATGTAAGTTTTTGCACTGGCGTCTGCCCATGGCTTCAGTGGTTCAAGATTAGGTGGCTACTGGTCAGTTGTGGCACTCGGGTTTGTGTGCCTCCTGTCACCTCTGAGGAAAAGGTCTGTTCAATCACTACTTCTGCTCTGTGCAGGGGACTGAATTTTAAGTCTTCAATCTTTCTTTGTTTGACCAATTGAAGGCAGGGTGGCAGCCATGTAAACTCCCTCAGCAGCAGCTGGGGGGACCGCGGGGAGCAGAGTTTATCTCTGCCTGCTACAGAGTGTGCTGGGACACACTCTGCAGACAGCACCCATCCCGGAACCCAAATCTGTCTCTTTTAAGTTGCACTTTTGGAGCCTAATTTCCTGTAGACCTATTTTATATCCCAAATAATTGATAGAATCTACTCTTCATATTTTTTTCAGGGACATTTTGAAGTCACCAATTAGAAAATATTTTCTTAAATGTTTTTCAAAAATATCTAAGTTTGGGTCAGTGAACAGGATATTACCCATATAATGGTAAATGAAAGATTGTGGGAATTGCTTGCATATCTCTTCTAGTGGCCATTGCACAAAATATTGGCCTAAGGTGGAACTTTTTACTTTTCCTTGTGGAGGGACACTCACTTGTTATCTCTTCACTAGATTAATAATTTGATTAATTTGTGAGTGAATTAATGATGGTATGCACTGTAAATGCAAATTTTTCTTTATCCTATTTTTATTGAGGTATGGTAAAAAAATAGTCCTTCAAATCAATAATTATAATAGGTCATCTTTTAGATAACAGGGAAGACAGGGAAAATACCAGATTATAAAAAGCTCATGATTTAAATCACCTTATTAGTTGCTGTTAAGTCTGTCACCATTCTCTTCTTTCCATATTTCTTCTTGACAACAAATATAAGAGAATTCAATGAACTGGTTGATTCTTCAATATACTGAGCTTGTACCTCTTTCTATACCAGCTGTCCTAGAGCCTGTAGTTTCTCTCTTGTCAAAGGCCATTGTCGAACACAAATGGGCATTTGTGTCAACCATTTCTAAGGTAATACAGTGAGTGTCTTTGCAGTTCCAGCATCTAAAGAGCTGTGCTTTTGCACAACCTGTATGACTGGTGATTGTTTTGCATACCATCTTAGAATATTGTTTTCGGAAGCACAATTGAGTCTCTGGTTGATATTTGAGCACTGAGAGATTTTAGTCTGGGCATTTCATTGTTGTAGAAGGTGAGGAACTCATAAATTCACTGCTATGTTAGCCAAATATGGCTTCAACCTTTCTATTTGTCCTTCTGGTCCTATGCATTCAAACCATCTTACACTCTTTTTTCCCTGAGATATTGTGTGGATATATTGAAATTGAACATTTCTCTGTTTTAGAGGCCATCTTGGATGCTATGATTGTGGGATTTAGATTAATATATCAGCTCCCATGTCAACTAAGGCTTGAATATAAATATTATCTATTTATGTTTTTAATTTTATTTTTATTTTTATTTATGGAAGCCTGCCAAAATAAAGATTTTGTGGTTTTTCTTGAGATTGCCTATTTCTCCCTTAGGGTTGTTTTATTATCCAATGCTATGCGGCCCTCTATTTTATGCACTGGATTTTCTACTCTTCCTGAGGTGGCTGTTCCTCCAGTGTGTTTGAATGTGACTGAATCTTCCTTGGCATTGAGATCTGATTTCTAGGAGCTTTCTGTGGAATACCCAAAAGGCATTTCCCAATTATAAAATTTGCCTTGTCTTCTCTTATGGACCTTCTTTCATTTTTCCAGTGTCAGCCTTCGTCACATCTCCTGCATAACACATATTTTTTTAAGATTGACCTCATTCCCAGAAGTTCCTTGAATACAATTTCTTTTTTATATGGCCTGGTTTATTACAATTAAAAGAAGTGATGCCTTGATTCCTTACTCTAACATTGGCAAAGGCCTGGTCTACCAAATTCTACCTTGGATTGTATTCCTTTCAGAGGAACACCTGACCCAGTCTTGATGTTGGGGTGAGGAAAGCAGATTTTCCAGGAGTGGATGCTGAACTAAGACACATTGAGACCTTGGGACCTCCTGCCCTTGCTGGGGAGGCGATAAAGTGATGTGGCTAAGAGAGAGTGACTAGAAGGGGCAGGAGGGGGAATGGAGCTTGAACAAGGATATATGTGGATAAAAATATGACTTCATTCATAATAACAAGAAAAATAAAAATTAAAAAAGGTAGAAAGTCATTTTATGTCAGTTGGGAAACACTTTTTCCTCTGATACATATCTTCTTTATAGTACATGGATTTAGGTTACTTCCAAACTCACAGTATCTATTAATGTGCAAAAGAATTACAGGTGTATGTATTAAGTATAGACATGATTAAAGTTAGATTAAAAATTTTAACTAACTAAAGGAACAATTAATTGTATAAGTTAGCACCTGATAAATACGGTTATGAAATAAAAATGATGCTGCAATTTAGTTTCAAAAGATAATAAAAAATAAAATGCATAAAGACATTTAGCTACTCTGTGGTTTGGGGGAATCATTAAGAGAAGAACGTTGTTGAAGTATATATTGGCAGGACTATTATGAGGATTATATGGCACAAAATGTTGGGTGGTTTTTCCATCTTTTTTAAATGAGGAATCAAGTGATCAAACTTATATCAACTGGATTACGAGAGAAACACTTTTACCCATTCATTCATTTCAACTGCGTGAAATGAAAGAAATTCCGTCATTTCAATTTTTTAGAACTCATTCCTATTTTTATTTTTTTTTAGAAAATAAAGTCCTTTTTCATATATCCTCTTGCTATTCTTCCTTCTCCCACCCACTCCTCCCTGTCTGCCTTCTGCTTCTATCTTCCTCATCCCCTCATCACCTGCCCCCAAAGGGCAAGAAGTCCCAAGGTGGATCAACTCAGCTTATACTCCAGGCAGGTCTGACTTCTTCATCATAATGTCATGACTGAATTAGGTGTTCTTCTGGGGAGAATGGGCACAAAGTGCTAGTCCATGCTTAGAAACACAGTCTGATCTCTCCCCTCGACGCTCCACATACAGCCCATATCAGTGGACAGCTGCCTATGCTTGGATGGCCTAGTTCCTTTTGTTGAAGGTACTCCAGTGGCTCTTCTTAATTCAGTGAGCTCCCCAGAGCTTCATCCAGCCATCACTGTGGTAATTTTCCCCATGAGCACTATCCCCTTACTCATACAGACTCTTCCCCACTGCTCCCAGCTAGAACAGGAGCTCAGTCCTTTGCTCAACCATGTACCTCTGCCTTCACTTATATTCATTGTTGGATGTAATTTCAGTGTTGGCACTAGGAGTGTCTATTCATTTGACTACAAGGGAAGGCCTTTTTAGGCAATACCTTCACTATTGGTTGAAGACCTAGGCAGGGACATTCTGTGAGTTCTTGTAGGTGACCCTAGCACTTGGTCTTTTCCCAACCCCACATTGGCTTCCTTTGTTAAGATCTTCAACTCTTCTTTTTATTCCTCCTTGTTGCTCCTCTCACCCAGTCCTCCCTTTGTTTCATGATTTGTTTCCACCTCTTCTTGGTTGCAACTTCTTGTGTTCCCAATTAGCTAAGAAGATCTTCTCAATTCTCTTTTAATAGGGTAATCCCTGGAAATCTCTCTTAAATTCCTTCTGACTTGCTTTTCAGGGGTTGCAGCTTGGATGATCTTTGGTTTTCTCATTTCAATTTTATAAGGGAATAAAAAAAGTCATTTCATGTTCTTTATAAATATTATGGCCATTAAAATAGCTGGACATGTTTTCTTAAAAAAATAGACAAAGAAAATTTTAAAAATTCAAAGTAAAAGGGTATGCAAAAAAATTTGGATTACAATTCAAGCAATATAAAGTATATATAACAAACCATGGAGGTGAGAAAATGGTCTTTTTATGTTCTTTCTTAGGGCATCTGCCGTGTAATTTTTTTAGAAAGTACACAGATTTTTTAACCATCTGAGTCATCACACAGAATATTACTGAAGCTACCACAATTTTTCTAGTTGATGCATTAAGGAGCTGATTTAATAGATACCAAAAAACTATACCATAGAACAAGGAGACAACTGAAAATATGATCCACATAAAAAATGCTTTAATTTTTCTCCTGATTATGTAATTCTTAATAAAACTTATATAATATGAATAGAAAAAATAAAATTTCAGATATGCAATCTGTGAGACTATGTCATTAATATGTCATCAGAACAGGCAAACTTGATATGTTCAGTAAAATCACAGAAAAGGGAGAAGCTTTCCAGATCAATAAAGAATAACAGTCTCAGCTCTATCTGAGTAATGAGATTGCTTCGTGGTAAGCAACACAGATATTAGAACACATTAGAGTGTAACGAGAATGTTGTGTAACACAGTGGACATCAGATGGCCATTAAATGATCATAAGCCATTGCTACTGGAAGAGTGTTAAATAAAATGACAGAGATTAACAGAATAAATGCAAAGACAGAATTAATTTTGTTTTACTGCATCCAAGGAACATTCCTGAAATCAAGACTAGACATTATCTCAGAATAAAAAATTTGAAAATGATTCAAATGTAAATGGACCTAAGAAGCAAGCTCATGTAGGCACTTAACAGTTAGAAAAAATGGAATCAAAACCAAATTTAATAAGACATAAGGCATAGAGTTAGGGAAGGAACATATTCATCTAAAAAAATCTACCAATATTAAATTTTTATTCTTAACATCTTTACACCAAACACAAGTGTATCAAAGTTTGTAAAAGAAACACACTCACACTGAGAGTGGGAGACTTCAATTTTCCATTTTGACAACTCAAACCAAACAACACAAAACATTGGCAACTGGTAAAAAGGGTTCATTTCTGTAGAGGTTTCAGGGAGGAAACTCACTAATAGAAGAGTTTAAACAATTGTGTGGTTCCTGGAAAATTAAACTGGTCTACAAGGCTGAACCTTAGTGGATCAAGTTATCTTTCCAAGAGCACAAGAGCACAAATTTGAAGCAAGCCAGTATGCATTGGATCTTAAACTGGCCCTCTGGCCTTGTCCTGAATCTAGGAACTCAAGGCCCAAAGACCATGCATCTAGGGAAAGGTGATAATGTCTGTTGTCCACTACAAGACATATCATGCAGACCAAAACAAAAGATAAGTAATTGAGCAAACAGATATTAAACTAATATACTTTGAGTAATATTTCACATAAATGTCAAAGCAAGTATCATCATATCTGTGTCTCATGAACTTTCCCCAAAATTCCCAATATACTCAGACACAATGCAAGTATAAAAAGATTCAAAAATATATAAATAACTCTATGTGTTATAACACATCAGTAGGATATAAGCAGGATAATAGAAATAAGGCAAGCTAACCAATCCATGGAAACTGAACAACTCTCAAGTACATAAAAATTGCATTGAGTCAGAAATAAATATAATTAAAACTTTCTAGAATTTAGTGAAAATTATGACAGAGCATAGTCATGGCAAGCTACAAGAAGCAGACAGCCAGCATCAAACTTAATGGAGAAAAACTCAAGGCAATCCCACTAAAATCAGGAACTGGATAAGGATATCATCTCTCCCCTTATCTATTCAATATGGTTCTCGAAGTTTTAGCTAAAGCAATAAGAGAACAAAAGGAGATTAAGGGGATACGAATTGGAAAAGAAGAAGTAAAACTATGTCTATTTGCAGATGATATGATTGTATACATAAGTGACCCACAAAATTCTTCCAAGGAACAGCTACGGCTGACAAACACCTTCAGCAATGTAGCAGGATACAAGATTAACTCAAAGAAATCAATAGCCCTCCTATATACTAAAGATAAAAGGGCTGAAAAAGAAATAAGAGAGATATCACCTTTTATAATAGCTGCAAATAGTATTAAATACTTTGGAGTAACTATAACCAAAGAAGTAACAGACCTATTTGACAAAAATTTTAAATCCCTGAATAAAGAAATTGAAGAGGATATCAGAAAATAGAAATCTCTCCCATGTTCCTGGATAGGTAGGATCAACATAGTAAAAATAGTAATTCTACCAAAAGCAATCTACAGATTCAATGCACTGCCCATCAATATCCCAACACAATATTTTTTGGAACTTGAAACAAAAAATACTCAACCTCATTTGGAATAACAGGAAAGCCATGATTGCCAAAACAATTTTGCTCAAAAAAAGAACCTCAGGAGGCATCACCACCCCTGACTTCAAGTTATACTATAAAGCAACAGTAATAAAAACAGCCTGGTACTGGCATAAAAGCAGACTTGTGGATCAATGGAACTGAATTGTAGATCCAGACATGAACTCAAAAACCTATGAACACCTAATCTTTGACAAAGAGGCCCAAAATATTCATTGGAAAAGAGATAGTATATTTAACAAATGGTGTTGGCATAGTTGGATGGCAGTGTGTAGAAAAATGCAAATAAATCCAAGCATGTCACCCAGCACAAAACTCAAATCCAAGTGGATCACAGACCTCAACATAAACCCAGCCACTTTGAACTTGATAGAAAAAAAGTGGGAAATACACTTCTACAAATTGGCACAGGCGACCACTTCCTAAACATAACACCAGGGGCACAGACACTTAGATCAAAAATCAATAAGTGGGATCTACTGAGGCTGAGAAGCTTTTGTAAAGCCAAGGAGATTGTCAATAGGACTAAACGACAGCCTACAGATTGGGAAAAGATTGTCACCAACCCTCTAAGTGATAGAAGATTGATCTCTAAGATATATAAAGAATTGAAGAATCTAGAGCCCCAAACCTTGAATAACACAATCAAAATATGGGGTTCAGAACTAAAAAGGGAATTCTCAGCAGAAGAATTATGAATGGATGAAAGGCACTTGAAAAAGTGCTCATCATCTTTAGCCATCAGAGAAATACAAATCAAAACAACTTTGAGATATCACCTGACACCTGTCAGATTGTCTAAGATAAAAGACACAGATCCAAGCCTATGCTGGAGAGAGTGCTGAGCAAGGGGAACACTCCTCCATTGTTGGTGGTAGTGTAATCTTGTTCAGCTACTCTGGAATGCAGTATGACTGTGTCTTTGGAATCTACCCAAGGACCCAACAATACCACTTCTGGGTGTATACCCTAAAGGAACACAGTCGCACTCCAATGGCATTAGCTCAATTATGTTCAGGGCAGCATTATATATAATAGCAAGAACCTGGAAACAACCTAGATGCCCCTCAACTGAAGAATGGATTGACAAACTGTGGTACATCTACAAAATATAGTACTACTCAGCAGTAAGAAAAAATGATACCCTAAAATTTGCAGGCAAAAGAAGAGATTTGGAGAATGTCTTTCTGAGCAAGGTATCACAAACCCTGAAAGATAAGCAGGTGATATACTCACTCCTTAATGGACTCTAAACAAACATACAAACAAACAAAAAAGCAAAGCATGCCCAAGCTGCAAACCATAACCCCACTACAGCTTTGGTTGGGAAACACCTTGGACTGACCCCTTGGATCCCACTTCGCCAGAGGAACACCTGACTCTGTCTTGATGTTGGGGGAGAAAAGTTGATTTGCCAGGAGTGGAGGCTGAACTAATCAATATTGGTACCTTGTGATCGCCTGCCTATGGCGGGGATGGGGAGATGTGGAGAAGAGAGAATGACCTGATGTGGTGGTAGGGGGAAGGGACCTTAATTAAGGATATACAGGGATAGAAAATGTGACTTCTTTATTCATAATAAAAAATTATGTAGAATTTAATGTGCAAATAAAAGTAGAAATAAAAAAATTATGCCAGAGCATAGTCATGCATATAAGACACAATGATGGTTCTTCTATAACGCAAATTTATACCAACAAGTACCTACATCAAAAAATGGAGAGATTTCATATTAGCAAATTAACAGCACATGTGAAATCTCATAGAAGAAAAAGTAATCAAATCCAAGAAGACGGCATTGCAATAAATAATGAAACCTAGGGATGAATTAAAAAAAATCAAGTACAGTCCAAGACACATTGAAAAAAAGATTACATTCTTCAAGAAATAATGATTCTTATTCAAACTAACTAAAATACAGAGAATATCCAAATTAACAAAATCAGAAAAAGGGGGTCAAATAAGAGTCACCAAGGTAATTCAAAGAATCATAAGGACATACTTTAAAAACTATATTACACCCAAATGAAAAAATCTAAAAGAAATAGATTTTTTAGATAATTTCCACTTACCAACATTAATATTGATCATATAGGTTATTTAAATACAATAATAACTACTCCTTAAATACAGGAAGTTATTGAAACTTTACTTTTTATAATTAAGGTCGGGTCTAAAAATTTACAATAGAATCTATGAAACTTCATAGAAGAGTTTTCATGATGTTCTGCTCATAGCCTAGGAAGATTAGAACTTTATAAAATCATTTTGCAGTCTCTTTTCAATCATATAGATAGATGAAGCTTAGAAAAATCATACCAAGTGAGGTTATCCCTACCAACTATGAGAAATTTGCCCAAGCACACCAGACTTTACTAACTGTGGTGCAGTACATAACATTCAGAAGAACAGAACATACCATTCAGTAGAACACAGTATCTCTGTAGTATCACATGAAAAACTAATTAACTGAACACCTGGCCATATTCTCCAATTTTGACAAAGAATCACTACTAGATTGGAGGTCATACGAACTATGAGAAATACTTCCCCTAAAGACCAGAAGATCCAACAAAAAACAGAAGCCAATGTACAAAAGAGCCATCCAACAAGCCAGTCATTAGTTTTTAGACCTAAATTACTCCAAACCCAGATACTTCATTATCAGTGTAAGATACAATCAACAACAGTTAGGGCAATATAACACCACCATAGCCTAGCTATCGTACATCAGCAAGTATTGAATACTATGAAAACAAAGTTGAAATACAAAAACAAATGACCTTAACGCAAATTTATAAAGATGATAGATGTCCTTAATGAGGAAATAAAAATCCCTTAAAAAAATTAGAGAAGATAATCAAAAAACAAACCTCAAGAAAGTTAATTAATGTCATTTAAAAATGCCAAGAACACCAAGAAAAAAGGAACAAGAGGTGAAGATTATTTCACATATGAAAATCAAAATAAGAAGCAATAAAAAAATACAGAGGGAATACTGAAAATGGAAATCTGTGGAAGCAATCAGTACCTAGAGACATGAGCATCCTCAACAGAATACAAAAGATAAAAGAGAATCTCTAGTATTCAGGATATGTTAGGAGAAATAGATTCATTAGTCATAGAACAGTTACTGCCAATATTTCTTAAAGAAATATCGCCAAATTTATTTGATGAGATCACAATTACACTGATACCCAGACTACATGAAGACCAAAAATAAAGAACATTATAGAAAACATCCATTATGAAGTTGATAAAAATTTTCAATAAAATATTTGCAAACCAAATTCAAGAACATGTAAGAAAAAACATTCATCATGAGAAGATATGATTCCATTTATGAAAATTATTAAATTTAGTTCACCATATAAAAATAAGAAAAAAAATCATTTTTAGATGCAGAAAAAAAATTACAACAATCTTACATAAGATTTCTGAAATGAGTCAGAATACAAGGTACATATCTAAATATAATAAAGGGAGATTACAAGAAGCCCACACCCAACATCAAACAAATTAAATAGAGAGAAAACCAAAGCAATTCTACTATAATCAGGAACAAGAAAAGATTTCTAACACTCCATACATATTCAATATGTTATATTGAAATCTTAGCTAAAGGAATAATAAACTGAAGAAAATGAAGAAAATATAAATTGTAAAGGAAGAAGTACAAATAAGTTTATTTACAAATGATTTATTATATATAAAGTTTGCAACTGGATATTCCTTGTTTCACATGTTTACCATGTAACACTATATTTTTCATAATAGTAAATACTATATTTCAATCATCATTTTAAAGTACATTCCTGAGATATATTTGCCATCCATTTTTGATTCAGTTACCTTATGTTCTGTTTCATTAAGAAAAATATCTGAGCCTTCTGAGGTGGCATGCAAGCCATTATCTAGAATAAATTGTTTGGTTGTTTTTTTAATCTGTAGTTTTATCAGGGACTTATCTTCCCTCCTTTTATTTAGAAGATGTAATAGAAAGGTATGTATATATAGAAAAGGCTTTTGACTTTGGTAACTATAATTCTAGGGTTAAAATTTTAAAATTGAATCCATATTATAAAATGAAAACACTCAAACACAGTAAAAAATTTCTTTTAAGCAAAATTAGTATGCAATTTGTGTGGAGCCATACTCTCGGACCACCCTGGAAACAGTCTTTTTTTGTGTGTCTGAAGAACGAATTCAAACATTGATCAGGGACCTTGACAGCTAACATTGAATTGGCCCAAAGTAGGTAACCAGGTTAAAGTTCTTTCCCACTGAGATGGTTGAAAGAGTGTACAGATCAACAGCTCCAATTCTGATTATTTTCTCTGAAGTAAAACAACACATTCTGCTACAAAGCTAAAAGTCAGGCAAGAACTAAGCTCTGAAGGGACAGTGCTCTAAAATGCTCACTTGTCACCCTTCTGGCTTTTTTACATTATATTTCTTTCCACTATAATTTAAGATTTAAGGTTGAGATTTGTAGTCCAGAACCCTCAGCAGGTTTAGTGGATTTAATGACAGATCAGAAAGCGCAGTTGAAGGTCTGTCATGCTCAATCACTTAAAACTATAATTAGTTTAATATGAATACTAAGCATGTAGACCTAATATAGCATGGGAACCACTCAGGAAGTTTACGCAATTAAACTTTCATGCATAATTTACCATGAAGTATGTAGAATTTCAACCAATCCACAATGCTTACATTTAGTTACATATGTGAACTCTCCTTTCTTAATTCGTGAATGTAGCATTATATAGAATGCTGTTAAACCTAATTTTAACCCTTTTTAACATTAACATTTTTTTCATCTTTTTTTGGTAAGCCAAGTGTTCTACCTTTCAGCAGTTGTCTGGTTTTGATTCTTCGAAACTGGTTTTTATTTTAATGACTACCCAACTGTTGTTAAGTATTTTGTTTCCTGGAATTTTGTTTTCAAGCAAAAATAAAGGCTGTGTTAAATGTATGTCACCTTAAAAAAAAAAAAAAAAAAAAAAAAAAAAAAAAAAAAAAAAAAAAAAAAAAAAAAAAAAAAAAAAAAAAAAAAAAAAAAAAAAAAAAAAAAAAAAAAAAAAAAAAAAAAAAAAAAAAAAAAAAAAAACTTAAGTGCTTCTTCCACTGTAAAATTCCTAAAGCTGATCATCATTTTTGGCAAAGTCACTGAATATAAGATTAACTCAAGAAAAAATTAGTAGCCCCCTATATAGAAATGACAAATGGACTGGAAAGAAAATCTGACAAAAACACCTTACCAATATCCTTAATAATATATACAATATTGTTGTAACTCTTACCAAGAAAATGACAGTGTATGATTAAAAACTTGAGATATTTGGAGCTGAGTGTGGTGGCACATGCCTTTAATTCCAATATTCAAAATTTATTTATTTTTTTATTTTTAAACTATATTTATTTATTTGCCTTGGTGTTTGCCTGGATCTGGAACTACAGACAGTTGTTAGCTGCCATGTGGGTGCTGGGAATCAAACCCGGGTCCTCTGGAAGAGCAGACGGTGCTCTTAACCACTGAGCCATCTCTCCAGCCCCATTCCAATATTCAAAAGATAGACAATGTGCTTTCAAGTCCAGTGCGTTCTAGAAACCAGAGCTACACAAAGAAGGGTTGTCTCCTAAAGAAGCAAAAACTCCGAAGAAACAAATAAAAATAAAACATGAAGCCTTTGATTGGATATCAAAATATGAGAATAGGTTCCATGTAAAAGGAACAATAGAATAATTATAGTAAATATGGCCCCTGACAAAAAATATATTTCAGATTAAACAGAATCTTGAGCAAAATGTCAACACATTTTTTGACAGAACTTAAAAGGACAATTCTCTATTTCATGTGGAAAAATAAAAACCCCAGGGAGATAAAACAATGCTTAAGAATAACAGAACTGCTAAATGCTTTACAATTCCTGACTGTAATTTCTACTACAGAACTATACTTAGACAAACTATTTGATATTGGCATAAAAATAGATGAGTGGATCAATGGAATGAAATTTAATGGCAGACATAAATCCATGAATGTATAGACAATAAAATTTTGATGAACAAGCAAAAAATACATCATGTAAAAAGCATCCACAAAATAATACTGCTGGTCATACTGGATGTCTATATGTAAAAGAATGCAAATAGATTCAGCCATCATCAACCTTCACAAAACTAAAATCCATACAGATCACAGATCTTAACATATTACCAAATACAGTGAATCTTCTAGAAAAGAAAGTGAGTAATATTCTTGCATTCAATGGAACAGGAGACAAATTTATGAGTAGACATAGTACATGCTTAAGTTCTACAGTGTGTAAATGGGACCTCATAACTTGAAGAAAATCTTGTAAGCTGAAAAACAGTTATTCATAATGGCAGTCTAAATAATTCAAGGACATTTATGCCAACTCTGTAACTGATAAATAACTAATATTCAAAGTATAT